>PVIH01008637.1:0-76371 GCA_004025045.1 Sigmodon hispidus
TGAAAAAAAAAATTCAGAGGGAAAGATGAACACAAAGAAAATATAGGTGTAGCAATCTTATTTGTATTTCTTCCCTTGATAAGCCATGCCTATCATTCTTATCCTCTGTATAGTTATTGTTAACTCTTCCACATTTTAAATTCTTTTTACTGTGTTTTTTTTTGATAAATACAAAATAAAGAAGAGAGAAAAAAAAAAACTCACTAAACCACATCTATAGTTTCCTGATCTGAAATTATTTCTTGTTTCTTTCTTTGTTTGATTTTGTTTTTAAATTATTTTTTTAATTGTTTTTTGAAAATCAGTATCAAACATCATACAAAAAAGCAAACATTTAGAATAGATATCAAAAAACCCATACAGTAATAAAACTTCTCTTTTCTCTAAAATACATGAAACACAAGAAATAAAATCTATAGCTTCTCAAGTCAGGTTCAGTTGTCTAAAAAGCAACTGGGGTTGTATTCTACCCACGATTTGCATTTTACCTTACCTAAGTAGAATCCCCCACCTTGGTGACTTAGGACAGAGCATCTCCTTTTCAGGCCTTGTCACCTTGCTGCTACCCACTGATAACCACCTGGACCTTCGTCCCTTCCAGTCTTGCAGGGCTTTGTGCATGCTTCTGTCTCAGTTTTGCACTTCCCCCCAAGCCTTAGTCATGGCATAGGCAGAAGTACTCTTGGACGGTACCATTTCCAGTGTCTCTGTGTGCTTGTCCTTGCTGCTGTTCCCTTGCCCATTGTCCCTTCTTCCAAGGGGCATCTATTATGAAGACTCCAAACAACCCTCTGTTTTTCTAAATTCCTTATGTGACTATTGGCTTGTGTTACAGGTATATGTAAAAATATATTTTTGTCCTGAAAGCTGTTTAGAGAAAAACATATAGATCATAATAAATATCAATTGTGAAAAATACATATCTGGTATCAAATTCTGTGGTAGCTAAAGATCTATTTAATTACTTACAATCAAGGGGACACTGTATGGGTGTGGCACCTTGTAGCTGGAACAGGTAGAAAGCCTGAACTGATTTTGGGGCTTTGAGATGCCTCTGCAGAGAAAGGTGTATGAGCTGGGGTTCATGAGGTTTAAATGTGAAGTGGTATTATGCATCTCTCTCATTTTAATAACCTAAAACGAGTAATTCATTCCTTAGAAGATTTGATAAAAATCTTGGAAGTTTGCCAGCAGGCATTGTGGGAGGAAGAAATGCATATTCAAAGGGGTAGGAAGGGGGAGAAAAGAAAATCAAAAGCCAAAGGCCCAGAATAAAACAATTCACACCTGCATTAATTTCTATACTAGATTGAAACATCTTGGCTGGAATTGCTTTGAACCATCAGTAATACACATCTTCCTGAAAGACCAGTCTGAAACTTGGTGCTTTTAAGAAAGAGCCCAAGAGTATACTCCTTGCATTGTGCTCACCTCGGGTGACAGATCCCATGAACTTGAAGCTTGGTTCTGGATGTCAAAACACCTACCTGCAGTGGTGGTTGTTGCCATAGCAATAACAGGGTGATAGCTAGCTAGATGATAGATAGGTGCTGAATAGATAGGAGATAAATGATCACATATGTCAGAAAAGGCCTTTGTGCCTAGGAAATTACAGATTTTTTTCAAAAACAATTCTACTGTCAAAACCAAAAATAGAACTCTGCTTTCCTCCCACCCTGTGTGCATTCCTGTGCTTTTCCAAAGACTTCTTCTCATCACAGTTATGATGTATTCCACCCATCTAGCCCCTTTCAGACTTCACAAAGGATGTAATACAACTGTGGGAAGCCGACATCTAGCAATGGCCACTTAGGCATCTTCATTTTACATTAATGTATGATTTATTCATTCTTACTTTCTTTTCTCATCCTACTTTCTATCTCTCTATTCTTTGTTCCCTCTTGCCTTTCTTTACACCCGTCTTTGTCCCAGAACACTGCCATATCTACACCAGCAAATATGGTGCTGGAGACAGAACATCACTGCTGTTGCTCAGGCCAGGCGAGTGTTCTACCGACTCAGGTACATTTGCAGCACCCAGGACAGCTTGATTTGAACGATCAAGAATTGAGGCAATGATCTGGATCTCTACTCTGTATTAACCAGTTCTTGGTAACTGGCTTTTTCTAGAGAATAATAACATAATTTATCTACTGAAGAAAATGCCAGAGAGCACCTTGGCCCAGTGGCAGTAGTAGCAAGGGGCAACAGTGGGGATAGATGGGCACAAAGCCCGCTGAGGAATCCCTTCTGTGTATGAGCCTACTAGAGCAGCTGGTAAAGCACTTCTTTGCTGTTTTCAGGGGACCTTGGCCCGAGGAGAGAACTAGAGGCTCTTAGAGTTCAAAGAAAGTAGGCATTTGTCATTCATCTTTCAAATGTGAAATCATTTCAAATTTTAACAAATTATTACTTGAGAGCACTAACAGGAAAGCATGGCTAACACAGAGCCCAACATGTGTTGGTTTGTGGAGGTGAACAGAGAGTGTCACCTGGTTTGCTTCAGTGTTAGGAAAGAGAAGAGGGAATTATTCAGTCTATACAGCCAGGGTGATGAGGAAGCAAAAGAACGAGGAAGGGGATGGGGTAATTCTCAGTCAATTTGTGATTAACTGCAGAATTAGGAAAAAAAAAGATGTTGTCCAGAATCTCTGAGTTTAAAATGAATCTGTCTTCTTGGTTATTTGGAGGTTCCAAGCAAAGTTGTTGATAGAATGTTGGACTTTCACACTACTTGGCCTGATTTTGTGCTGTGTCCTGCATGGGTTGCTCCTGGAGACATGACTGGGACACCTGAAGAATTAAGAAATGATAGACATTGGGCACTGGTAGCACATGCCTTTAATCCTAGCACAGGCAGAGGCAGGAGGATCTCTGTGAGTTTGAGGCTAGCCTAATCTTCAAAGCTAGTTCCAGGACAGCCAAAGCTACACAAAGAATCCCTGTCTCAAAACAGAACAAAACAAAACAAAACAAAAAAGAGAGAAGGAAATGATAGACACTGAAGACAGATACACATGCAGAGAAGCCGGGCCCAGGTGAGCTCTTTCTGCTCTAATGGAGAGCAGGGATGTAACCTGCAAAATTAGAGCATCTTGTGTATCCCAGGGGGAAGGGCTAGCTGGTAGGGGAAGGGATTAGCTAGTCTCTGTGAGAGATCTTTGTAGGGAAACTGTTTCAAGCTACAAATATCCAGAAGTTGAAAGTTGTTGTAACGCTTTCTGTTCACACTGTCCTCATTATCATACTCACAGGGGCAGGCTTTACTGTTCCCTGAGCCTGATCTGAAGGAAGCTTAGTCATTTTCATGGATCTGAGTCATGGCTATGCTCATGTCAACAATATGTACTCACTCAGGATATCATCTGCTCCCCACAGTTTTATATGTAGATTGAAAACCACTGATCTAATATTCATCTCTAATTTGAGTTGTATTCTTACACACTTGTGAGGAGTCTGTGTCCTCCCCCTAGTTATGTTAGGACTTGTGTCCACCTCTGTGTAGTACTGTTTGAAGTACTGGCCTGAACAATTCACCCCCTACTGGAGCAGGGGAAATGAACGTAGAAGTTGTGTCCAGACGTCCAGTTGTGCAAACGTAACGTTGTTAATCATTTTTCCCACCCTCCTGGACTCATGTTCCATCTACCCAAGCTATTTTCTTTGTAATTAGTCTGGGTTTTCTTTTCTGTTTCTGTGGTAAAACATCTTGAAAGAAAACAACAAAAAGGAACTTATTTGGCTTGTTATTCCAGATTTCAGAATATCACAGCAGAGAAGCAACAGAGCTGGAAGACTCAAGCAGCTAGCCATATATGCGGTCAAGATCCAAGAAAAGTAAGAGAATTGTACAGGTATGCATGTTTGCTTTGTTCTCTCTCATACAGCTCTGAGCCTTGTACCTAAGGAATGGCACAACTCAGTGGGCCAAATATTCCCACATCAACTGTGTTCAAGACACATAGACAACCTGATCTAGGCAATTCCTCAGTTAGGATTCTCTTACCACATGATTGTAGACTGTATCAAGTTGAAGTTAAAAAAATTAACACTCACAATAATCCATAATTTTCTTCCTGGCTAGATATGCCCTTTATCTCTAAGCTAAAATGTCATCAGCAACCTAAGCTTCAGGATCATCTCTTCCAGCGTTTATGGGCACACTATGTGTCTACCAGGATTTGGCCATTTCTCTTTATATACTTCTGTCAACACATGGAGTTTGTACAGATACATGAAGATTCATAGGTATGTTTGTGTGCCCAGTAAGAAGAGCTTGAAGTGTAGAGCTGAGTGTCTGTGTTTATACTCTTTAAGATGATGCCAGTGCTTAATATGGATCTAGACAGATTTATTGGTTCATCATTTTGGCCAATAAAGATGTTATATATTATATCCTTTATCAAATGTAACATCAAACTTGAAAAGCATTTCCTGGACAGGCTAATTGGTAGATGCTTGAGATTTTCCTACCTAGGTACATAAGCTCTGCAGAAAAATAGCATATAGATTTCCATATTGAATTATTTAAATTTGCTTCTTTGCAGAATTTTGCAGTCATTGCTTCAATTTGTTACTGGAGGCATGAAAGAGAGGCATAGCCATAGTGTCTCAGTAAGAGTGTTTATCTTGGAAGCATGTGTGAGACAATGAAAACTCTCAGGCCTCCAGAACAGAAGCAGACTTGGATTTAGGAAACAGAGGTCAGTTCGAGGTCATGGATGGCTCTAGTTATCCAATATGCTATCATACAACAGAAGCCAGTCAACTGGCTGTCATGAGTTGGGTGCCACCTGATTTCCAGTGAGCTCTCTTTGGGATGTCATTGGGAGCAAAATGTAGCTGCTTATGACATGGACAGAAATGAGCTATTTAGAAATCAGTTGGTAGATGGGACAAAACTAATCCATCTCTCCAGTCTCATTAACCCTTATTCCTAGCACCAAGTGTTTATGCCATTAAACACCATAGATATAAACAATCCAACATAATGTACAAAACAACCAAATAATTACAAAATAATAAATTTGCAAATCTGTTGTCATTTAAAACTAACAAGATTGTAAGTGTAGAATGAATAGTTATGGGCACTAAAGGCCTGATTCCTTGAGAATTTGGCTTCTACCTCTTATGTCCAGCACAGGCCAAATTCAGCATAGTTTGTGGAACTAAGAAAATACTTATCCCGTGGTTTCTGCTGCATGACAGTAATTAAACTCCATTTTCTACTGAAATGTCAGGAAGGTCTGCAAAGCATCACTGAGTCTCAGTGAGACCTGAACCTTCCCCAGCTTCTCAGAAGATTTCATCAGCTGCTGTGAGGACATGATGAACTTCAGAATTAATGGTATAGTAGGAACTCCTCTCGATGTGCCATATATTAAAAGCAAGCAGAAATTGCATCTTCTGTCCATAATTAGTCATGCGTTTTCCAGACATCTGCCAGAACAAGTGTGAAGGCAATTAAGCAACAACAAATCCCATTATTAAAATGCCCCCCATCCGGAGGCTTAGTCGTACAGGTTAGTTTTTTAAAATTTTCTTTCCTTCTTTTCCTTGTAAAGTATATTTACTGGGGTGGCTCTCATACTGACCATAGGCAGTGCCAGCTTGAACTGCTTAGTAAGGAGTGGATATCAGGACCAAATATCTGTATAAAGTAAAGATCCTGAGGGTGTGTCTCAACTGATTAGAGTACATAGACCTCAGAGATTCATGCACTTGGGTATTTTGTATTCAGGTGTTTCTCCATGATAGCAGGTAAGAGGTCCATGGCCTTGAGCACCCACAGATACTCAGGATTCTTACAGTGGGACTTGTATTTGAGGGTTTTGTTTTGTCTTGTCTTTTCCAGGAGTATTTTAGGTTAATATGAAAAATGTAAATGTAAAAATGTAAAAGGAAAAACAAGAGACCTAAAAAGTAATTTGATAACAAGAGTGTGATATCCATCAAGAAAATGGAGTTAAGAAAGCCAAGAACATGTGCATTAAGTAGTGATGAACTGTGCCTATGTTCCAAGCTATTTCTGCTCCTCTTATTCTCTATGAGAGCTACAGAAAGTCGGCATTATTGTCTTGATTTTTATATTTGAGAAGACGCTCAGTCAAGTGTGGAGACTTTGAGATGATATGATGATTGATAATTAGATTTGAGATTTGAATTCTGTCTCATCTCAAACAGTGGCTAAACTTCAAAGCACACTGCTAGCATCATGTACAGATTGGACATTAGCCACAGCCAGAGAAAGGGGCTTGGAAGGATGTCCTGCAATCTTCATTTGTAGAACACTGGTTTCTCCCCCTTGTGTTCTGTACTCAAACACTCTAGTATATTAGCATTGTGGCTTTCCATTTTGATGATTTAGTCTATCTCATATCATGTGGAGGTTTTAGATCTTTATCTTTGAATAAGTTTTCTTTCAGTATTACTTAGATGTTTCTTGACAAAATATATTCTGGGACTTGATTGATATGATCAGTCTGCTAATGGAAAGAATGCACTGACTTTCAGTGTCTCCCTGGAAAGGTCTCCATCTAATCAGTGAAGAGCTTCACTCTTTGCTGAACACCTTGTACTTTAGAGTGACAACTGTGTGGTGCCTCTGTGCTCTGTAACAGAACTGGGCAGGAGTAAGTGGCAAACTCAGAAAGTGTTAGTCAGAAGTGGTGTGGAAGACTGAAAACTGATTGACATTGTACAATGTTGAAATATATAATACTTTGCAACTGATTAAATAAAAAAGAAATAAAATGCAGTTGATAGAAGAAGTTAGCTACGGCCACTGCTCTGTAAATAACAGGAAGCTGAAACTTCTAGATGAAAGCTGGTTATTTCTAAGTTTTTCATTTGTTAATAAAGCACCTTTTGCTAAGAACAGGGTTGTTGTTTTGTCTTCATGCCTGTATTCCACATGCATGCCTGCTGTTCACCAAGGCAATAAGACAGCACTGGATCTGCTGGAGATGGAGTTATAACTATGAGCTGCTATGTGGATGCTGGGAAGTGAACCCAGGTTATCTGGAGTAGCAGCAACTATTCTTAACTGCTGAGCTACTGCTTCAGCCCTGACTTTGGTGTTTTAAAATAATATTCTTCATATGTCAAGTGACACATTTTTACTTTTAAAAACTGAGGTAATGACAGCGTAAAATTCCTATCAGTTGAACTATTTTCCTTCTAAAAATGAAATTTGTGGTAAAGTACTTTAGATGTTGTGCAGGTATGCTGGCAGAAACAGAAGGGGCTGGAGGGATGAGGATGAGAAAAAGGTCTCTTGAAGATGAACGACGAAGTGACATGGAGCTGGTAGCGTCTGTGAGTGCACAGGAAAGAATGGACTTTAGCTCTCGGGTCTCCATTCGTCACAGATAAAAGTGTCTTCTGACTACCAAATGAGACCTGAAAAAGCATATTTGTAAACCTCAAGACACTGTCATACCATTGTGAACTATATATAACAATAGGGACCTGAAGTTTGTTTGCAACTTTTGGTTTATATCAAGAAGTTTCCATTGTTCAATTCAATCAGTAAATATTGATTAAGTATACTTTGGACCTGGCCCTTCCTGGGAGAATTGCATAGTTGTTCCAGATTCTTCCCTTCCCAGACTAACAACAAACATTGTGTAAATATTGTGCAAAAACAGAAGGAAATGACATATTCATGTCCTCATTTCAAGCTAACCCCACCTCTTTTAAAACAAGCTGCTATGGTGTCCAAACAGCCCTTGAAACATGATGATTCTTCTGCCTCAGCCTCTTGAGTGATAGGATTGTAATCATGCACATCCATTCCTAGAGAATGACATCTTCTCAAGGACTGTTGGCTCCCTGGGTGTTAGCTGATGATGAAAATGATAAATCACATGACAAATTTTTTTCTGTATATCTGAGAGAAATTGGAAAAGTACAATTCTGTTTTTAACTTTTATTCTCCTTTTATACATTACATCAGAAGCACGCTTTCTCCTCCTCCTCCCACTTCTCCCAGTCCCTTTGCCAGCCTCCTTCTCCCAGAGATCAACTTCTCCTGTTTTCCTTAAAACACAAACAAACAAAAAGGCCTTCCAGGAACATGCAATGAATATAGCCTAACAAGATACAAGACTAGGCACAAGTCCTCATAGAACAGCTGGATGTGGCAACCCAGGAGGAGGAAAAGGGTCCCAAAAGCAGGCACAAGGCTCAGAGATACCCACTCCCACTGCTGGGAGTCCCACAAAAACACCAAACTTTTGAAAAACCACAAGGTGAAATTATTTCTTTAGATGAGGCCATTCTCTATTGACAGGGTCACAGACTCTTGATTTCTGAAGATCAACTATTTGAGACTTTCCAGGTCACCCAGAGATGAATTCTGCAGATCTGCTCCCTGAAGGGGAATGTGTGAGCTTTGGACTTTTGAAGATGATCAAATTATCAACAAATATTAAAAATACTGAACTGTGGCTGAAGGACAGGGAACAAGTGAGTTTGGTCAGTGACGGACTTTAGCAGGCCAAGTGATCAAAAACAACAACAAAAACTGGTCCAAATTGGATTTATGGGGACTATGTCCTTTGAACCTACTTTTGATCATACATCCTGGACTACAAGGAAAGCAGTTTGGTTTTCTAAAGCATGATGGAAATGGCTACAGGTTTGTATCTTCTTTAGGTTGTCTTTCAGAGTATATTCTTAGAGCAGGTTCCTTGCGAGCATTGACTTCTTATTTGGTGGATGACCTGGTTGGTGCAGGTAAAGGATACTAGATAGGATTTCTGGCTTCTACTTGGTCAATTCTAGTTTCCTGTTTTGACAGTAGAAATGTCTCTAGTAATTACCTCAGGTCAGCAATAGTGGGCCTCCATAGCTGAAAGTACATCTTAAACAGCAATGCATTAAGTGCTTTGATGAATACTGTCACGTCAGCATCTACTATAGATCGCCGTGTGTGTGTGGAGGGCCATTGCACACACACAGGGCAATCTACAGTAGATGCTGTACTGTTTGTTTTAGGATGTGTTACTCTAAGCAAATAGCCATCATCTTCATCAGATCAGATGTATGCACATCATTTTATGTAACTAGTTACATCATCATTCACACGTTAAAAAAAGCGAACTTACTGTACTTGGGAGAGAGGTCAGCTGACTCGAGAGGTCATTCAGCTACTAGCAAAATCCTTTCATCCTTGCCAGAGTCTCACTAATTCCACCACTCTTTTTACCAGATCAGCTGTTCCTACTTGTAAGAGACCATCCCAATTAGATAAGGCTTATTGACTGTTGACTTCATCTGAGAGAAAAGGGGTGTATTTCGAGAGGGTCACTGGATCCTTACCTGAATCTTTTGGGAAGTGTTCAAGTTATTTGCTGAAGTTACCCAAAGGAGTCTATGCAAACAGCTACAGGGAAACCATCATCCATGCTAAGTGAAGCTATTATAGTAAGACTCCTTAGGGGCCACCTACATAACCTCTGCTCTCAGCTCTGTGAATAAGCCCAATGCAGTCATTGGTTCCCCAGATTAAACTTTAGTGGAATCAGACTTCAGCTTCTTGAAGAGCCTTATAAGAATGATACAGACACTGAGTCTCAGGAAAGGAATTCTTGCAACACTGTTTTTATATAACATGTTTTATCATCATCCTCATCTTCGAGAAGCTGAACTTACTGTACCCCTGAGAGAGAGAGGTCTGCTGACTAGAGAAGACATTTTGGACTACTAACAAAACCCTTTTAGCCCTGTCTCCCATTCTGTCTGCCTCTTACTCCTTTTATTCCCTATAAATGTTCTGTGTTTGCTAATGAAGTATGCATTTTAATATAGTGCAAGTTTCTCTTCTAAATACCTTGGAATTTGTTTTTGATGTTGTTCCTACTTTTATTTTAACGCATTTACTTTTGATGTTCTTATTTTTAAAGCCAAGTTGTGTCTTGAGCAGGACATGTAGAACAGGTCTTCTTGGCCCTGTGGCTATTTGTGTAGGGGTAAGATTTCTTCTCTCCTTGGCTCAATCACAGTTTGTGTTGTTAAGCTTTGGAGACGTTTATACAGTGCAGCACGGAGCAGAGACAAGTCCTAATACAGATGCAATGACTTAATTCACAAGACTTTCACATAGGCAACACTCAGGGAAAGCGTCTATTTTTGTTCGAGGTCAGCTATCTGGATCCAAAGCATTAGGTCTTAATGGCTTGCCTCCTGGCTGTCACGCTCAGGGCTTCTTGATCTAGTTTGCTTTCTCATGCTGGCTTGGCCTTACTTTAGCCTCCCCTGAGAATGACATATTTTTCCATTACATTATGACTATTATTTGCTTAATGAACCAAATTGAGGAAGCAGGGTAACTTTTAGGACTAAACCCTCTAATCCTGAAAAACACTGTAGCTATGGAGAAGTCTAGAAACGTGGTGGGAGATCACCAATCATGATGGGGACAGAATCACTTTTTAAATGCCACGTGGAGTGGGCTGAGGGTATCAACTAGATTGTTGTGGGTCTTATCACAGAAAGTGCTGGAGAGAAAAATGTCTAACACACCTCAGATGCAAGCACACCTCTGTGTCTTCAGAAATCAATTCATTTGCTTTCACTCAATATTTACAATTTAAAAAAAACTTCAAAGGCAGGCACAATTGTGATCTTGGGGTGAGTATATTTTCCCCTTCCCTTTTGGGAAGCTGTGTGGGGAACACTGTGATGAGACCGAGCCTGGCCAGCAGAGGGCTTCCATCTCTGACAAAGGCAGGCTGTGCAGAACTAAAGGGGGAGACGGTCACATAGCAGACTGGGAGGGTTTCCCCTTCTGTTCTCATCATCAAAGCCCTTCAAGCTGAGTTTCTGTTCAACTACAGAAAGCCTGTCTTCTCCTGCACTGTGCTTTGTAAGGTAGAATTTCTTTTATATTTGTAGAAAGCTATGAAAAGAATTGTGAGCATATCATATGTTTATTTGGTTGGAAGAAGGCTATGCTTAGGGTAATTGATATTTTGAAAAAATTTACAAATCAAATAGCTTCGTAGGAATCTGTACCTTGCTAGCACTCATGAAAAAAATAGAAAAAAAAAAAAGCTCCAGTGTTTTCTATGTTTGCACTAGGCAACATTAGCACCGTAATGCTGTTCAAGTTGCCTCCAGGGACCATTTCTGAACCTTCTGTTCAGTGCTGAGCTTCCAAAGACAACATTTTTCATTAAACACAAACTCCTGTTTTATATTTTAACCATTTTTAGCTTTCATAATACTTGAGGTTGGAAGGGGCTAGGAGTTGCTTACTGTGACCATGTAACACAGACAGAGAACATGAGATGGTCATCAAGGTGCTGTTTATGCTTACCCTTCCTATATACCAGTGTTCACAAGACTATAAAATTGCCCATAATCACTTGATGACTTGTTTGGTCTAGGTGGAATTTGGAATTTGGTAAAGAATTGTTCCAGCATCTTCTCTTGTAGGTTCCATCCCTAAAGTACACTAAAGTTTTCGTTTTCCTTTTCAGATTTTCCTGCATGAAGTATACTGCTATCAGATTGTCTAGGTGTCTTTCTGGTATAAAGGATACATGCTAGGGCTCCTCCTCAGTTCGTACATGCAGGTGGTATTCATATTATTTGTATTGAAGTCATTTGTAGGCTATAAAAGGTTGAAATGTTGCTGGGAGGAGAGATGTTTTGATTGCAGAGGCAAGACTGGAGATAGCTTTTAATTTCAGGGCAGCTTCTGTTCCACTGTGGCTACCACAGTTTTGAGGGGGAAGTTTGCCAGCCTTGCCTCCACGAAGGAACACAGACTCTTACAGCAATATATATGCTTGTTTTGGCCATGCTTACATATTTTGTCAGGCATTTTGGGTTCTTTTGAGTAACTGTAAAGATTTAAAAATATATTGAGCATTTAAACTCTGGAATAGAATGACTATGTCCAGGCTGAGCAATAGACGACCACTGTTTTGATGTTACAGATACAGACAGTAAGACATTTTGAGAAAAAGTAGTAACTTACTCTGCCCAGTCCACAAAAGAATTCGTGTCTTGCAGTCTGGGGGAACAGAGTTAGGAAATTAAATATAAAATAAAGAAACAAGTGGCCAGTCATTCTTGACTTTGAGGATCATGGGCTCTGGGCCAGGATGGGCTTCTCAGTTCCAGCACAACTCTAAGGTCACTCGGTTAAATTTCAGCTCCCCCCATAACAATTCTCCAGAAAAATGACAATGTGACCTTATGAACAATGAGGAAATTTGTCACTGAAAGCATTGTAGAAGAACTGTCTTATAATTCTACATTTGTATGCATGTCTTGGCTTCTCATTGGATAAGACAACTTGCCATGAAAGGTTGCATCTGCCTGGTGAGTCCCGCTGGTTGTGCGTGTTGAGAAAATTTGCACACAGTACAGTGGCCCCAGTTTCTTTGAGTCCATCCTTTATTCTCTTAGGTTATTTTCACATTATTGTTCTTTGGCACTGACCTTTACCTATTTAGTTCTTAGTTGTCCAGACATTCCAAAGCCAAGTGGACATGTATCTATTATTGGAACTTGGAGAAGTCAGAAAGGGAGAGACTGTGTTAGTTCCAGTCATCAGGAAGATTGAAGAGGCCTGCAGTGGGAGTCAAGGGACAGACCAGATAATTACTTAAGAGAAATGATGTTACAATGTGGGAGAAGAGGTGGGAGTTGGTTTAACCCTGGAGGATTTGTGTCTTGATTTGTCTCTTTCAATCCTCTGTGCAGTATCAGCAGGTGGCTTGCATTGCTAACCAGTCTCTCTCATTTCTCTGGTGATATTTTATGATTTCCACACCTCAGTGTGTGTTTGCTAACACACTCCCTGGCCTGATTAAGTATGGGAAAGTCAGAGGTCACTTCTCCCATAGTCCGTTGTTGACCTCGGTTTATACTCGTCTCTCTCTGAAGTCCTTAACAAGAAGCAGAACAAGAAAGACATTGGACATATGTTGAACAGGCAAGTGGTGTCTGTAGTCATGGCTAACCCACATTAGAGAACAAGAGAAGCCACACTTGATGATCAGTATAAAGTTCTGAGATATTATGTGGGCAACTGCATCACTCAATTGGATATTAGGTATATTAATTTGTCCATCTTGCAAATTTTAACTAATCAAACTGCTATGTTGCAGACTCAACATGAATGTTTCTATCTTTTTTCTTTTATTATTATAAACAAAGAAGTCACATTTTCTATCCTTATATATCTTATTCAAGGTCCCTTCCCCCTCCCACCACATCAGATCATTCTCTCTTCTCCACATCTCCCCATCCCCTCCCTGGGCAGGTGGCAGGCAGTCCCAAGGTCCCACTGTCCCAGTATTGCTTACTTCAGCCTCCACTCCTTGCAGATCCAGTTTTCTCCCACCAACCTCAAGACTGAGCCAGCTATTCCTCTAGTGGGAGTGGGATCCAAGGTGTCAGTCCAAGGTGTTTCTGATCCCAACATGTTCAGTGGTTGTGGCTTGCAGCTTGGGCATGCTTTGCTTTTGTTTTTGTTTCTTTTTGTTTGTTTGCTTAGAGTACACTAATGAGTGAGTACACCCCCTGCTTATCTTTCTCGGTTTGTGATACCTTGATCAGGAGGATATTCTCCAAATCCATCCACATGCCTGCAAATTTTAGGATATCATTTTTTCTTACTGCTGTGTAGTACTCCATTGTGTAGATGTACCACAGTTTGTTAATCCATTTGTCAGTTGAGGGATATCTATGTTGTTTCCAGGTTCTTGCTATTACAAATAACGCTGCTATGAACATAGTTGAGCTAATGCCTTTGGAGTGTGACTGTGCATCTTTAGGGTATACACCCAGAAGTGGTACTGCTGGGTCCTTGGGGAGATTGATACTCAATTTTCTGAGAAACTGCCATACTACATTCCAAAGTGGCTGAACAAGCTTACACTCCCACCAACAATGGAGAAGTGTTCCCCTTGCTTCCCATCCTCTCCAGAATAGGCTGTCCACTGTGTCTTTTATCTTAGACAATCTAACAGGTGACAGGTGGTATCTAAAAGTTGTTTTGATTTGCATTTCTCTGATGGCTAAAGATGATGAGCACTCTTTCAGGTGCCTGTCAGCCATTCATAATTATTCTGCTGAGAATTCCCTTTTTAGATCTGAACACCGTTTTTTGATTGGGTTATTCAAGATTTTGGGCTCTAGATTCTTGAGTTCTTTATATATCTTAGAGATCAGTCCTCTATCACTTGTAGGGTTGGTGAAAATCCTTTCCCATTCTGTAGGCTGTCATTTTGTCCTATTGACAGTGTCCTTGACTTTACAGAAGCTTCTTAGCTTCAGGAGATCCCACTTATTGATTGCTGATCTTAGTGTCTGTGCCACTGGTGTTATATTTAGGAAGTGTTCGCCTGTGCCAATTCGTAGAATTGTATTTCCCACTTTCTTTTCTATCAAGTTTAAAGTGGCTGGGTTTATGTTGAGGTCTTTGTTCCACTTGGATTTGAGTTTTGTGCAGGATGACAGGCTTGGATCTATTTGCATTTTTCTACACACTACCATCCATCTATGCCAATACCATTTGTTAAATATACTATCTTTTTTCCCTTGAATATTTTGGGCCTCTTTGTCGAACATCAGGTGTTCATAGGTTTTGGGGTTAATGTGTGGATCCTCAATTCCATTCCATTGATCTACAAGTTTGTTTTTATGCTAGAACCAGGCTGTTTTTATTACTGTAGCTCTATAGTATAACTTGAAGTCAGGGATGGTGATGCCTCCTGAAGTTCTTTGATTGACAAAATTGTTTTGGCAATCCTGGCTTTCCTGTTATTCCAAAAGAAATTGAATATTTTTCTTTCAAGGTCCAAAAAATACTGTGTTGGGATTTTGATGGGCAGTGCATTGAATCTGTAGATTGCTTTTGGTAGAATTGCCATTTTTTACTATGTTGATCCTACTTATCCAGGAACATGGGAGAGCTTTCCATTTTCTGATATCCTCTTCAATTTCTTTCTTCAGTGATTTAAAATTTTTGTCAAATAGATTTGTTACTTCTTTGGTTATAGTTACTCCAAGGTATTTAATACTATTTGCAGCTATTATGAAGGGTAATGTTTCCCTTATTTCTTTTTCAGCTTTTCTATTTTTAGTGTATAGAAGGGCTACTGATTTCTTTGAGTTAATCTTGTATCCTGCTACATTGCTGAAGGTGTTTATCAACTGTAGCAGTTCCTTGGAAGAATTTTGTAGGTCACTTATGTATACAATCATATCATCTGCAAATAGAGATAGTTTCACTTCTTCTTTTCCAATTTGTATCCCCTTAATCTCCTTTCGTTCTCTTATTGCTTTACCTAAAACTTCAAGAACTATATTGAATAGATAAGGGGAGAGAAGACATCCTTGTCAAGTTTCCAATTTTAGTGGGATTGCTTTGAGTTTTTCTCCATTAAGTTTGATACTGGCTGTCAGCTTCTTGTAAATCGCCTTTATTATGTTTAGGTATTCCCCCTGTATTCCTGATCTCTCCAGGTCTTTAATCATAAGGAATGTTGGATTTTGTCAAAGGCTTTTTCAGCATCTAAGGATATGATCATGTGGTTTTTTTCCTTTAGTTTGTTTAAATGATGGCTAACATTTATGGTTTTCTGTATGTTAAACCAGCCCTGCATTTCTGGGATGAAGCCTACTTGTTCATGATGTATGATATTTTTTATATATTGTTATATACAGTTTGTTAACATTTTGTTGAGAATTTTAGCATCAATATTCATGAGGGAAATTGGTCTGTAGTTCTCCTTCTTTGTTGTGTCTTTGAGTGGCTTGGGTATTAGGGTAATTGTGGCCTCAAAAAAGGAATTTGGCAATATTCCTTCAGTTTCTACTGTGTGAAATAGTTTGAAGAGTAATGGTAGTAATTCTTCTTTGAATGTCTGGTAGAATTCTGCACTGAAACAATCTGGACCAGGGCTTTTATTTTGGGGGAGGCTTTTAATGACAACTTCAATTTCCTTAAGGGTTATAGGCCTGTTTAAGTAATTAATCTGATCTTCATTTAATTTTGGTAGATTGTACCTGTCCAGAAAGCTGTCTATTTCTTCTAGGTTTTGGATTTTTGTGGAATACAGATTGTCGAAGTTTAATCTGATAATTCTCTGGATTTCCTGGGGGTCCATTGTTATGTCTCCCTTTTCATTTCTGATTTTGTTGATTTGGGCACTCTCTCTGTTTTTTGATTAGTTTGGATAAGGGCATATCTATCTTGTTGACTTTCTCAAAGAACCAACTCTTAGATTCATTGATTCTTTGTATTGTTCTTTTTGTTTCAATTGTATTTATTTCAGCTTTAAGTTTGATTATTTCCTGCCATCTACTCCTTCTAGGTGAGTTTGCTTCTAATTGTTCTAAGGCTTTTAGCTGAACTGTTAGGTCTCTAGTGTGGGATTTCTCTAGGTTTTCATATAGGCATCTAGTGCTATGAATTTTCCTCTTAAGACTGCTTTCATTGTGTCCCACAAGTTTGGGTACGTTATGGATTCATTTTCATTAAATTCTAGGAAGACTTTGATTTCTTTCTTAACTTCTTCCTTGACCCAGAGATGGTTCAGCTGAGTGATGTTTAGTTTCCATGAGTTGGTAGGCTTTCTTTGATTTTTGATGTTGTTGAACTCTAACTTTAGGCCCTGGTGGTCCATTATGTTACAAGGGATTATTTCCCTTTTTTTGGTACCTGTTGATATTTGCTTTGTGACCAATTATGTGGTCAATTTTGGAGAAAGTTCCATGAAGAGCTGAGAAATATGTATATTCTTTTGCGTTTGGGTGGAAGCTTCTGTAGATATCTATGACATCCATTTGCATCATAACTTCTTTTAGACTCCTTATTTCTTTGTTGAGTCTCTGTCTGGTTGACTTATCCAGGGTTGAAAGTAGGGTATTGAAGTCTCCCACTATTAGGGTGTGAGAATTGATGTGGGATTCGAGCTTTAGCAGTGTTTCTTTTACATAGGTAGGTGCCCTTATATTAGGGGCATAAATATTCAGGATTGAAATCTCCTCTTGACCAATTTTTCCTGTGATGAATAAGTAATGACCATCTTGGTCCCTTTTAATTGCTTTTAGCTTAAAGTCTACTTTGTTAGATATTAGGATGGCAACCCCAGCTTGTTTCTTAGGACCATTTGACTGGAAAATCTTTTCTCAACCCTTTACTCTAAGCCTGTATCTGTCTTTGTGGTTGAAGTGTGTTTCTTGTAGACAACAGAAGGATAACTTCTTTTGTTGTATCCATCTTGTTAATATGTGTCGTTTTATAGGAGCATTGAGTCCATTGATATTAAGGGATATTAGTGACCACTGATTGATATTTCCTGCTTTTTTGGTGGTAACTTGTTTATATTTCCTTTCTCTGGAGTATTCTTCTGTGGGATTATTGATTATTTGTGATTTCATGAGTGTATCTGAGGTCCTTAGGTTGGAGTTTTCCTTCTAATACTTTTTGTAGTGTTGGACTGGTAGATAGATATTGTTTCAGTCTGACTTTGTCATGAAATATCTTGTTTACTCCATCTATGGTGATTGATAATTTTGCAGGATATAGTATTCTAGTTTGGCAGCCATGCTCTTTTAACATCTGTATAACTTCTGACCAAGCCCTTCTAGCTTTCATCATTTCCATTGAATAGTCAGGTGCTATTCTGATGGTTCTGTCTTTATATGTAAGTTGGCCCTTTTCTTTAATAGCTCTAAAATTTTTTTCTTTGTTCTGTATGTTTTGTGGCTTGATTATTATGTGGCACATTGACCTTTTTTGGGTGACATATCTATTTGGTGTTCTGTAAGCTTCTTGTATCTTTATAGGCATGTCCTTCTTCAAGTTAGGAAAGTTTTCTTCTATGATTTTATTGAATACATTATCTGTGCCTTTGAGCTGGTATTCTTCTCCTTCTTCTTTCTATTCCTATTAGTCTCAAGTTAGGTCTTATCATGGTGTTCCAGATTTCCTGAACATTTTGTGTTATGGCTTTTTTGGTTTTAGTATTTTCTTTGACTAATATATTTATTTGAGCTACTGAGTCTTCCTTTTCAGAGATTCTATCTTCCATCTCTTGAACTCTGTTGGTTATACTTGTATCTGTGGTTCCAGCTTTTTTCTTCAGGTTTTCTATTTCCATCTTTGTCTCATTTTGTGCCTTTTTTATTGCTTCTATTTCAGCTTCTATTTCAGTTTCTAGTTCCTGGCATGTTTCTTTCATAGATTTGTTCATCTCTTCCAATTTTTTGTTGTATTTTCTTCTATTTCTTTAAGGTAATTTTTCATATCTTCTTTGAGGGATTCAATGATCATCATAAAGGTATTTTTGGTGTTGCTTCCTTCTGTTTCTTCTTAATTGCTCAGTTCAGGTCTTGTAGTTGTAGGACCACCACTTTCTTCTGGAGTTACCTTGTTGTTGTTTATATTATTATATATATTTTTGCACTGGCGTCTTCCCATGGCTTCAGTGTTTCACGATTAGGTGTTTTCTGGTCAGTCGTGGCAAGCAGGCTTGTATGTCTCCTGTCACCTCTGAGCAAGGGGTCTGCTCAATCTCTAACTCTGCTCTGTGCAGGGGTCTGAAATTGAATTCCTCAGTCCTTCTCTGTTGAAGCAGTTGGAGGCAGGGTGGCTGCGTAAGTTCCCTTGTCTTAGCAGCAGCTGACAGAACCCTGACAGCCAAAGTTTATCTCTGTCTGCTATGGAGTGTGTGGAGACACGCTCCACAGATAGAAACTGGTCCCGGAACTGGAACCTGACCTTGCCCATTTCTTACATTCCTCATCCTACATAGTTTTCTTTCATGGAAATTATAGATCTCATGTTCAATATCACATGGTTTCATGTGTGTCATCTTGCTCTTAATAGATGTTTAAAACTTAATATTAAGTAGGAATATACACTTAAACATTTCCCATTGAATTCTAGATTCTCAATTATCATAAAAATTAGAAGAAATTGATGTTACAGACCCTTGAATGGCTATGGTGGGTAATTTTTCTTGATGTTGGCACGTTGGGCTAGGAATAGATTTCCAGTTGGCTACTTTCACCATAGTTTTCATTTGGCTTTTCTTTCCCATCACCAAGGCTCTCTCTTGAGGATGTTTTGTGTCCTGTGAGGTGTGTGTCCTTGAGAAGAAACCATACCAACCCTCAAGCTCTGCATGTCCATGTCCTCTCAACTTTCTTTACAAACCTTCTTGTGGAAGGATTTTATCTTCCCATGAATAAATATAAAAGGCTCCTTTGAAAACTTGTGTCTCTAAACCAAATGGCCAGCTTCTAGGATATAGTTGTTTTGTACCACTTTGCAAGGTGCCATCATGTATGGTCTGGCTTCCACATCCATGTGCCTTTCTGCATATTTACCAGCATGGAGAATGAAGTGACTGAGTGATAGTGAAGCCTAGGAATGAGTTATTACCCCATCACTGGCCTTTATGAGCTCCTCTGCAGTCATGTAATTAAGGAGGCATTCACAGCTTGCTTTATGGCACTATCAAAGTTCCCAAAATGAATAAAATAGCTTCATCATTAATAATTTGGATTCGTCATCTTTGACCCAAAGGCAGCCCACACTAGAGACAGCAAATATTATTTTAAGCAGTTTAATGGATTATTGGACAAGTAACTAATGGATTAACAGGTCAAATAAATTAATGGATAAATTGGTGTGAACATGTGGATGAGCGACTTTCCAATTGCAGTTGTAACTGTAAAAGGCAGACACCCTGAGGGGGAATTAAGCAGTAGCAACAAACACTATTATCATTAGAGTTCCGGAAGCATACTTAACAGACAGGATGCTGTCTAATGAAACTGTAAAACAATTATAATAGTGCCTCAGAGCTTTGGTGGATTTTTTTTTGTTTGACTTGGTTTTCTTCCTAGTAAATCCAGGGGAAGAAATAGTGTTGGAAACATCAGCTACTGAAGGTGTCATGATTATCAGAACTAACCACCCATTCAGGGACAGAAGATGGACAGTAGAGTGTACAATTAAACATGAGCTACATAAATAAGTATAAATCTAAAACCATCTGCCATATTATCTGAGTTAACTAGTGTCTTTGCAGCCCCCCCATAAATTAATTTTAGGGGCTTCTCCAAAGCAACTATAGTGACTGGCAAATTCTTCATTCTTTTGAGATGACAATAATTGTCTTGTTTCTCACAACAAAGATGACATACTTTTATTTTGGGAGAATTAGTTAACTTTCCCACACAAAAAAAACTACCTTTGAACTTCATGCCTTGAAGATAGCAAACATTTACTTATGGGTTCTGGGTTAAGTCTGGTCTGGATAGTGGGTCTAGCTTTTTAAGGGCCATCTCCTGCTTCTATAGACCTTACTGCCCTGACTCCCAGGCTGATGGTTGGCTTGGCATCACTAATAAATAAGTTCTGTATTTTCTTCTCATGTAGGCTAACCTGAGCTCATTTACCTGAGCATTTTAAGGTTCTAAAAGCAGTAAGAATGGCAAGCCAAGCCCAGTCTGCAAGCGTTTCCCAAGACTGTGCTTATTCTTGAACTATTCAACTTGAAGTAGAGCACCCATGGACTTGGATGCAATCCACAAATCATTCATAATTTTACTGTTACACAAAATACATAGCAAAAACCCAGGTGTGGAAGTCAGCTCAGTCTGTATTTGTCAACTTTTATGCATGTTTATTTCCTTATTGCTTTCAGCTTTCTGGTCCCCAAACAGAATACAGAAAAATGTAAAAGGAGTTTCTGCCAAGTAGGGCAATTGGAGCCCATCACCAAGAACTATATGGTAGAAGGACATAACCAACTACACAAGTTGTCTTATGACCTCCACATGCTTTACATGATGTGCATAACACACACACACACACACACACACACACACACACACACACACACACACACAAGAAAAGTCATTTAAAAAAATATAGCCAATCTGACAGGTGTCAGGTGGTATTTCAAAGTTGTTTTGATTTGCATTTCTCTGATGGCTAAAGATGATGAGCACTTTTTCAGGTTCCTTTCAGCCATTCATAATTCTGCTGAGAATTTCCTTTTTAGATCTGAACCCCATTTTTGATTGGGTTATTCAAAGTATTGAGCTTTAGATTATTGAGTTCTTTATATACCCTAGAGATCAGTCCTTTATCACTTGTAGGATTGGTGAAAATATTTTCCCATTCTGTAGGCTGTCGTTTGTCCTATTGATGGTGTCCTTGGCTTTACAGAAGCTTCTCAGCTTCAGGAGATCCCACTTATTGATTGTTGATTTTAGTATCTGTGCCACTGGTGTTATATTTATGAAGTGGTCTCCTGTGCCAATTCGTAGAAGTGTATTTCCCACTTTCTTTTCTATTAAGTTCAAAGTGGCTGGGTTTATGTTGAGGACTATGATCCATTTTCTGGAGAGGGTATGCAGAGCAAGGGGAATACTACTACATTGTTGATAGGAGTGTAAGCTTGTTCAGCCACTTTGGAATGCAGTATGTAAGTTTCTCAGAAAATTGAGAATCAATCTCCACTGCTGAGTATATACCCTCACAGTCGCAGTCCAAAGGCATTAGCTCAACTATGTTCATAGTAGCATTATTTGTAATAGCAAGAACCTGGAAACAACGTAGATGCCCCTCAACTGAAGAATGGATTAACAAACTGTGGTACATCTACACAATGGAGTACTACTCAGCAGTAAGAAAAAAATGATATCCTAAAATTTGCAGGCAAATGGATGGATTTGGAGAATATCCTCCTGAGTGAGGTATTACAAACCCAGAAAGATAAGCAGGGGATGTACTCACTCATTAGTGGACTCTAAGCAAACAAACAAAAAGAAACAAAAACAAAAACAAAAGCAAAGCATGCCCAAGCTGCAAGCCACAACCACTGAACAGCTTGAGATCAGAAACACCTTGGACTGACTACTTGGATCCCACTCCCCCTAGAGGAACACCTGACTCAGTCTTGATATTGGGGGAGAAAATTGGATTTGCCAGGAGTGGAGGCTGAACTAAGCAATATTGGAACCGTGGGACCTTGGGACCGCCTGCCACCTGCCCATGGCGGGTATGGGGAGATGTGGAGAAGAGAGAATGATGTGGTGGAAGGGGGAAGGGATCTTGAATAAGGATGTACAAGGATAGAAAATGTGACTTCTTTATTCATAATAATAAAAAAATAGTGTTTCCTGATGGGGCAATGTGGCTCAGCCCTGATGTCATGCTGCTGCTGCTGTCATTGCTAGATATTAATAAGGATATCACCAGAAGCCTTTCTGAGAAGTGACATTTTGGTCATGCAATGCTGCCCAGCTCTGTCTTCTTGTTAGGTGCTAGTGTTAGGCCCTATACCTTTCTTCATTAAGCTGCCCCAACTCTCTTTGTTTTATGGCATTTAGTGTCAGTGAACCAGAGCTTAGATACTTAAAATATCTTTCTACACACATCAAAATCCCAACTAATTTTATCTTAAGAAAGATGAGATGGAAAGTGTGTTGAATTTCAATGTCCATTTCCTATGGTGTATCCTCTGTAACTCCAGATGGCTGTGATAGGAAAAGTTCTGCTTCAGAGCTTGGGATTATGGGAGAGTGAAGACTTTGCTGAGAGAGAAGTCCATCTATTTAGACCTTTGTCTTTGATTGTTAAAAACAGTCATTACTGTGCATTTCTTTCCCAACTGAACTTTATGTGTATCTAAGGAACTCTGTGTACCACAGAGTGATCAAGGCTGTGTGTGTGTGTTCTGTACTGGCCCCTTGTGGTAGGTGGCATACAGCATAGGACTCTCAATGCAGATGAACACGTATTTTCTAAGGTTTATTTCTTCTTTGAGTGCACTATTCTCATGCTCCACTGCAATTATCCATCAGCACATGCCTAGCGCATGAAACCTGGATAGATTTCGAAGATGGTGGCCATCCCCAGAGCCTTACAGAGAAGAATGACATCACCACTCACGTCTTCTGAAGGCTCTTGAGGGTTTACAGTATGCACATTGTCATTTGGCATTGTGGTGTGATTTTTTTCAGTACAAATCTATAATGCATACAATCATTCCTTTTAAAAATCTGAGGGAACTGAGCCCAGAAATTTATATTTTTTTTAATTTGATGCTTGTGTTCTAGGTTGCTCATTGGAAAAAAAATGAGAGGCACAAAATGTTACACAGAATATTTTTCTAGAGTAGCTCTTACATGTTTTAGACATAGAACTATAATAACTTAGGTGAAAGTGTTAAATCATCAATAAATATATATTTACTTGTGACTTTTAGGTATTAAATATAGTGGTATTGTCAAATATTTCTTATAAATGTTGTTTCTAGAAAATTTCCAGGTTCCTTTTAAGTCGCAAATGTGGATTTGATGCTTTAGAAGGCTGCCCTACTCACATTGGTAGAACTATGCACTATGGGGAAGCATTGGTATAAGAGGCAGCTTCCGGTGATGCTTCCTCTCACCTCTCAACAGGCTCTGGATGGTCTTCCAAAATTCCTGGCAACTTCATTTATTCTCTATTCCCCTACCCAGTGGAAATTTAGCAGTGACAGAAATATCCACCTAAGCATGTTTAATTTCTAGATTCGGGCTGCCCAGTCAATATGGTGACCACAATTATATAGGGCTGTTGAATGCTCACTGTAAATGTGCCCAGTGACTAGAAGAGTGCCTTCCCAGTGCCACTCCATTTTAATTAAATGAGTTGGGATGGATTCCTAAGATGAATTGAAGCCCTGTTCCTATTGACTTGCAGAGAATGTGGACTGTGAATGGAGACTGAACTACTGAAGTATTGGCTTTCATGCTGAGCTAATAGTTCCCTTACACAAACTTACTTGCTCAATAACCAATCATTGCTGCCGTAATCATTGCTATCATTATTACTAAAAACAATGGGATATATTTACTCAAGAAAGTATACAACATGCACACTAGCCCCTCTTCTAATATTCTAGGCGCTTTAGAGATGAGACGCTGTCTCATCCCTGCCTCCAGTCTGAATCTTAAATTCCAGTTGACTATGACTAAATTCTATGGAATTATTAAAAAAGACCCCCATTTGTCCATCCTACATGGTGAAATCTAAAGACCATGAGTGTTTCATTTTTCCATTCTCTGCTCTGAGCAAATCCTCATGCTACAGGATGAGAAAGGGCAGAAATTCTGTGTTCAGCAATACTGTGTTTCTGTAGTGCAGTCATCTGAACAGCTTCATGTGCAGGGAATGGTCACTCAGTATCCATCAGACTCTTATGGGTTTGTTCTCATACTTGGTACCTGAGTGTCTGAAGGCACTCTGGATGCTCTGGGCTTACTACAGTGGGCAGATCATCCTAGACTCATCCAGTACCTGTGCTACTTGGAGTCTCAATCAGACTGCTGTGGTAGGGAGATCTCTTCCTGTCTCACCTCTGCATGACCTACTGATACCTGGGGCTGATGGGACTTGTGGCCTGAGTTCACACTCTGCTTCTCAAGGCCTCAGCTGCCCTCCTGGCTGACAGCCAGGCCAGTGCTTTCCCTGATTTTACACTGCTTTCCTGGTATCTGGCTGACTCCGATACCACAGGCCTCTGGGTAGCTCTCTGCAAGGAGGGGGGCTTTTGTTTTGCCCTAGCCCCTCTTGAACCACATTCGATCCAGAAACCCAGTTGGTTTCTGTGCTCAGCTCAGTGCAGGACATGTCACAGACTATAGAGGATCTATGCCAGGCTGGGAAAGCCATGGTCAAACTCTGATTCCGCAGGACCAATTGCAGTCTGGTGAGCTCTGATATGACCATTTTCCACTTTGATCTGACCTGGATGGTTCAGGGACTGTGCCTGTCTTCATCCATGGCTTCCCTTTATCCTTGAAGAACACCGCCTCCTCTATACAGAAATGATCAAAGCTTCCTCTTCCTCCCCATACATACTACCTGACACTTTTTGCTGGACCCTATAAATCTCCCCTGTCTAGCTCCAGCTTCTCCTCTCAGAGGCCTCTGACAGGAAATGTCATTCCTGAGGGATTTGAGAAGTGTGCTTAACTGTTTTAGCTTTTGGCTGTCATAATGAGATCTGCATGAATATTTAGTCCAAGGCTGCTGCTCATGCTACCAATTATGAGTTCTACATCTAGATAAGCATGGGTCCTTCTGTACCTTCGATGTCTTCAAAACCATCATAGATGTGAACCTAGTTAGCCTTATTATTCTTGTCTATACATAAACATGAAAGTATTGTGTGCATTGAAATTTTTAAAAAATCTAATAACCAGATTGAGAAAGAATTTTGCTGTATTCTGTTTAGAGTTTACGCATATTCCTGACCTTAGTGTGATTGCTGGTAGGGTCTTCCCAGTGCAGACATGTGGTTATGAGCATTTGCAGCTGTCACATCACTGCTGATCAGGACCATAGAATGAAACCTGCTGATGCCACTGTGCATCCTGGGGGAGCTGATCTGTGTGCTCTAACATTGCCACATCTTTGCCATGCATTCAGCTTTTGTCTAATTTTTACCTAACTAAAAGAAAACTTTGTTCCTATTTATAAATAATGTATTTTGTAGATAAGTTGCATTGTCTATAAATGAGGCTTATGGAAATAAAGTTTTCTTAGAATAAATGTTTTCTTAGAAAAGAGGAGTTGCTCATTGTCTCCATTGTCTTCCTGTTCTTCTTCCCTCCCTCCTCCCTGCTCTCCCTCCTCCTCCCCCCCCCGCCCCTTCTACAAGTTCTATCTCCTCGTTACATCTTAACTTGAAGAAGAAAGCAATTAGCTTATTAAATGCTGGGGGAGGGGAGACAAATGTCATTATCTATGCTTTAAAATATGGCACTAGAGACTGTTAGAGAGCATTCAGTGCAGAGTGCAATAAACACAATCTCAAGATGACGTGCTGAAATAGACAGTGCAGTAAAATAAAACCAAGGAGAAGAGCCAGCAATTCTCGATTAATTTTCTATTTGGTTTTCATTTTTTATGATTCTTACTAATTCTAATTTATATTGGGATGGAACTGTTCACCATGACGCCACTGATATCATTACAGATTAATAAAATTATTTGGGAAAGCAATTTAGCTTTATAATCCAAAGTCATTACAATGCACATTCCTATCGATCTGGTAATTCTTTCCTGAAAATTTAAGCTAAACCAAGCAAAAGAGAAGATATAAAGCAAACAAATGAAGGTGTTCACTGCTGTGTGACAACAACCTGAACAGTGCAAAGCAAAGAGAGTGCTCAGAACTCAAAGCCATAGCAATATACAAGGGAGACAATCCTGTATTCTACACCACAGACAGTGTCCATGTCTGGCCCACCATGCATTTGCGTTGCTGAAATTAGCACATGCTAATGAGAGGTGCTGCATCAGGTACTGGGAATGGATGATTGGGAGGACTGGAAGGGGCAGACAGCTGTGTGAAGGCACAATTTTAGAAATAAAAGTCTCATAGAATCATCTGCTTCTAAGTTTAATGTGGTGAGCTTTCATTCTTGAAGTCATTTCTTTCACACGATTCCACTGCTCAGTGGCATCTTCCCAAGTTAGAAACACATCAGTACAAAGGAGTAGCTATGGGTGGCTGGGGTGGACTAGGGAATACGTGGATCAAGGTGCTCTTCTTTGTTCTTGTGCTTCTGGCTGGGTCACTGTAGAAAGCTAAGGACAGTATGGCTTCCACAAACAGAGTCTGCATTACATGCTCAGAAGAGTTTCACATGTTTTAGCAACAAAAAGTAATCATTTTATTATCCATGTATATGTCACAACATTATTACATACATTATTTCTAGTTTAACTTTTATTTTTATTTTACCTGTATAGGTGCTCAGTATGCTTGTATGGCCATGCAATAAGTGCATGCAATGGCTGCAGCGGCCAGAAGGTATTAGATCTCCTGGAAGTTGAGCTGCCACTTGGGTGCTTGGAATTGAACCTCAGACCCTTGAAATGGCAGCCAGGGCACCTAACCTCTAAGTCAGCTCTCCAGCCCCATAATATTTTCAAATTAACACACTGTTGGGTTCAGAAGCAGCTGCCTGTGCTTCATGTTTTAAACTCCACTGGCAACCACATGGATTTCTCTGGCTAACCTACGCAGCAAGGCTTAGTGTTCATGTTTGACTTTCATATTCCAAGAGATCAGTTTGCTCCTTTCATGCTGGAAATACTTCAACCAGATATTTGATTCTTGCCCATCAGATAGTAAGCTGTCATGTCTAATTAATCGCCTCTGTTGTTAGTGTGGAAGTACGAGGTCCTAAACCACCAGTGAAATTCTCTTCTGTGTTTCCTCCTGCTCATGTTCTGACCTATTAGTCACTTTATGTCCCAGAATTCCTGTTTCTCATATGAAGTTCAGAGCTTTAGACAACTGACTTGGGCTATCTTAGCTGCTACTGTTCCATTTTGCTTCTAGTTATTTTTGATGTGACAGCTTCCAAACTGAATGTGATTGTACAGTGTTAAGGTAAGGAGATGGTCCTGTCAGCCTTCAAGGGGAAACTCAGAAACCGGTGAACCTGCACTACTTGTTAGTTAAAAGGCAATTTCACACAGGCAAATTTCAGGACATTCTAAAATGGGAAACTAAATTCTACCAACACTTTAGAAATCCAAAGCGTAAGTCCAGGGCCTGGGCTAATCCCTCTTAGATGGCGAAAGACTGAGGATACATGTGGGGGCAGTGAAAGTCTTTTGTTTCCAGATTTTTCTTCATTTTCCCCTTTTATGAGCCAGGCCTTTTTGAGAATAGCCTCTCTCCTTTGTACTTCACACAGTAGCTGCAACAGCTGTGTTAATTAAATAGATATGTCATGGCACCGAGGCCAGAGCCTGCTGCCACATTGGCAACCATGGGCCTTCATGCATGGCAGTACCCTGCTGCAGTCCCAGTCCCGGGCTGACAGAAAGGACAGTAAAAGCACAAAGAGAAGAGGAATAAGCCAGAAACAGGGACCCTGTGCTAATTCCCATCTGTGTCCATATTAAATATGCCATCAAATATTTATGGGATTAAATACGAGCATGCTCCTTATCTTCGCCTTGGAGTATCTGAATATAATTCTCAGAACAGTGGGGAGATCACCTGCAGTGGTGACAAGCTGATTTTAAACACTAAACGATAAATTTATTTGATTCTCAACACCATGTAGAACTGTGTGTTGACAAGGGAAATATTTTCTAAATGCTGTGTGTTCTCTTCCTGTGCCAAACCTGGAATACAGACATGAACTTTAACTTAGAACGGGTCCCATCCCCATAGATACTTCCCAGATGCAGAAACCCCAAAGATGTGTGAGCCATATTGTTAGACAAATTCACACTTCCTTGTCATCCCTTTACTTCAGGCCAAAGTCTATCTCATCTCTTCAGGCCAAAGTTATGCAGCAGATTCTCAACAGAATTTGACTTTTACCGAAATTAGTCCTAGATGTTTGTTGATTACTTTAGGATTAATGTCCAAATGGGTTTGTGGTTTTAGTTAAAGAAATATTAATAGTACTTAATGTTATGTTGCTGAAATTTAATCTATCTTCTCTGGATTCTGCTTGCATCATGACATTTTTTGTTCTAATTGATTCATAAAGATCATTAAACGGGAGAATAAAAACAATTTGTAGCTAATCTCTGAGAGAATTTAGCTTGTGTGTTTTATGGTTCAAATAACAGATGTTATTTCAAGGAAGCTGAGCAGCCGCACAACTTCACTGTTAGTCAGCCTGGGCATTCACAAGGTGACTGCATTCCCTGCTCACTCTGGTAGCCTGGCTGTGAACTCCTGCCCTTTGGAAAACAGCAGAGAAACCGGGCTCTATAGCTTTGATGTTCTGTGAGCCCAGGAAGAAACTCAGAGTCACCCATCACAACCTCAAGTCCTGAGGATGCTCAGTGTTCAGCTGGTCCCTTTGCATTTTCCAAACTCTGATCTTTACACAGAAAAACATACTCAGAAGGCACTTGAAAAAGTGCTCTTCATCTTTAGCCATCAGAGAAATGTAAATCAAAACAACTTTGAGATACCACCTGACACCTGTCAGATTGGCTAAGATAAAAGACACAGAGGACAGCCTATGCTAGAGAGGATGCGGAGCAAGGGGAACACTCCTCCATTGTTGGTGGTAGTGTAAGCTTGTTCAGCCACTCTGGAATTCAGTATGGCAGTTTCTCAAAAAACTGAGAATCAATCTCCAAGGACCCAGCAATACCACTGCTGGGTGTATACCCTAAAGTTGCACTCCAAAAGCATTAGCTCAGCTATGTTCATAGCAGCATTATTCATAATAGCAAGAACCTGGAAACAGCCTACATGCCCCTCAACTGAAGAATGGATTAACAAACTGTGGTACATCTACACAATGGACAGTAGTTACTACTCAGCAGTAAGAAAAAATGATATCCTAAAATTTGCAGGCAATTGGCTGGATTTGGAGAATATCCTCCTGAGTGAGGTATCACAAACCCAGAAAGATAAGCAGGAGATGTACACACTCATTAGTGGACTCTAAACAAAAAAGAAAAAAGCAAAGCATGTCCAAGCTGCAAACCACAACCACTGAACAGCTTGGGATCAGAAACTCCTTGGATTGGCACCTTGGAGCCCACTTTCTCTAGAGGAACACCTTACTCAGTCTCAATGTTGCGTGGAGAAAACTGGATTTGCCAGGAGTGGAAGCTTAACTGAGCAATATTGGGACCTTGGGACCTTGGGACCTCTTGCCCATGCTGGGGGGGCGGGCGGCAGAAATGGGGAGATGTGGAGAACAGAGAGTGAACTGAGAGGGTGGGAGGGGGCAGGGACCTTGAATAAGAATATACAAGGATAGAAAGTGTTACTTCTTCATTCATAATAAAAAGAAAAAATGGGAAAAAAAGAAAAACATACTCAGTTTCTGTCTTCCAAATGAATTTTAATTTGACCAGTCAGATTTCAGTGATACTGTTCATAGGAACTGTGGAAAAGTTGTGTTGTCCTTAGCCAGTGACTAGCACATGTTTTCAGAGCACAAGAATCAACAGGAAAACAAAAACAAACAAACAAACAAAAACAACAACAACAACAAAAAAAAAACCTTGAGACAATAATCTCCTGGCATCTCTTTCTGCTCCCCTTTAATTTTTAGCAAAAGATTTCATGGTAAAGACTCACCATGAGGGTCAACAGAGTGAAAACTAGCAGAAACATGGTTTAGCAAGCATCAAGGAGAGCAGCAGAAAGAAAGTTCTAAGGAGAAGTGGACCTGTGAACAAACTGTCACCCCAGGGCGAATGTAGAGCTCCACCTTAAATACAAGCTGCCAGGGAGTCAGGGACAGCTGTGGCTCCTGGGATCTGAGATTGCTATATAATCCACTTGTCTTGGGGCAACATAAAAAATACATCCCATTTTTCAGACGGTCTCCTGTGTGTTCTACACATAGTCAGTGGTTAGTCTGTGAGGGAAAATATGGGCGTTATTTGACGTAATTGTGATGGAAAATGGGTAAGGCTGGACAGATTTGACTTCACATATGTTTAAAAGGTCAATTTAAAAATAAGGTGATTGAATTTAGTTTGCACACATAGCTTTCGGTCAGACCAGGAGCATTCTTAGTTCTTTATCTGAACCTCTCTTGTTCCAGTGTGGAAAGACATAGATGTCTCAAACACATGTGTGTGCATGCACACCCAAAATATAAAGATTAGATCCACTGATACCAGTGAGAAGCAATAGCCCAGAATTTCTGACTTTTCAGCACTGGTGTTAGCACCCTTGCTCCATGTCCTGTGTATAGTGGAATTTTCTACCACATTATACATAGTAGAGCTTGAGAGAAATGGTCTCCATGTGGAAAGTGTGTGGGAGATGCTAGAATGACTGTCATTACTCCTCCTGAAATGTTCCATCACCAAAGGGTTTGGAGCCCAGGCCTATGCCTTGGTCACATACATCATGAAGTCTTCCATGATTACATGGGAAATATCCTGATTTCTTCTGGGCCTGCTTGAATTTAAAGACAAAGCTATGCCTAAAACTAAGGCAATTTGTGTGCATTTGCATGTAGTGATCCTCTAAATGGACCTCTGTTTTCCAAACAAGATCCAAATTAAACAAACTTTCTGGATCACATGCTAGTATTTTATAATAACTATCACAATTTTCAATTATATAATGTAATTAAATATTTTACATACATAGCAATATAGCAATAAATACTTTTACATTGTGTTCCTTTCTAGTATATTCAATAAATAATGGTTTGAAAACATTAAAACTTAAATAAATGATATAGGGTTGAAGATTAGATTAATTATGGCCCCTTTTCCTGCTACATGCATCAGAAATCACAACTCTGACAGTGCGAACATAACTCAGTTTGCCTGGGTTTATTGTCCTAACACATTCATTTCTTATCTCAGTTTTGTTTCTCTCCTTGGAAAAACTCCCCATAATACTGTGTATTATCACATTGTACTTACTTTTAATTTAATTTTAACATTTGTTATATAACTTCAAATTGTTATATTAACTGCCACAGAAGTCTCCTCTATGACTGGCAATGACATGTATTTATTACTTTATTGATAATGGCCATTTACATTATTGTTTACATAGCTCTCCAGTCCATTTACCAAGATTTCCTCTTAGATTTGTATTTATAAAAAGACAGGAATAATATTCAATGTCTATACAGCATGAGAGTTAGTTAGGCACTGAGGAGCAAGAGTAGACATTATCTACAAACAATGGTCACAGCCCTGTCAGGTGCGCCTGCTCAATTTTAGCATTAGCTTCCAGAGTGCTCAGGGAACATTTGAGCCTGCATGGTCGTGCCATAAAGAAATGGTCAGTTGCTCAGAATTGTCTCTTCAACAATACAGTCTGTTTTCACTGCAACCAACAATATTTTCTATACCCCATATAATACTTGATTCTGCAAGATATTTTAATGTTTACTTGGTTAATGAATTTGAGGTTAGATATCATTTTATATACATTACTAATTATTATCATAGTTTTCTAATTTGACGTTATCATATTGCTCTGTTGAATGTTATTGTGGTGAACATTCTAAATAAACCACCAGAAATTACCTGCAAAATAACTGTGAATGTGTGTGTGTGAGAGAGAGAGGTTTTTGTTTGTTTGTTTGTTTGTTTGTTTGTTTGTTTGTTTGTTTTTTTGCTTTGGTGTACACCTGGAACTGGGAACTGGAACTACAGATGGTTGTGAGCTGCCATGTGGGTGCTGGGAATAGAACCCCGCTCCTCTGGAAGAACAGTCAGTACTCTTGACCGCTGAGCCATCTTTCCAGCCCCCACATTTTCATTTACTATTTAAAAAGTTTTCTTTTTTCTATATCTACCACTGTTTCCTCCTCCCTTCCCTCTTCTGTCCCCTCCATGTTCTCCCTCAGCCTCCCCCACTCCATTCCCCATCCATTCCCCAAGGAGGGCAAGGATTCCTATGTTCTGTCAGTTCAGTCTGGTATATCTAGTTGAGATAGGTCTGAGTTCCTCATCCCAGTATCAGGGCTGAGTTAGGTGTTCCTCTGTAGGGAGTGGGCTCTGAGATGTCAGTTCATGCACCAGGAACATAGTCTGATCCTACTTCAAGAGGCTCCACAAACTGTCCAAGTCATGTGACAGTCATGTAACTTTGGAGGGTTTAGCTCCTTTCCCTGAAGAATCCCCAGTGGCTGTTTCTGAGTCAGTGAGATCCAATAGCTCTGGTCAGCCATCTCTGTGGGTCTCCTCCTCATGACCCTGATCCCTTTGCTCATATACTCTCTCCTCTCTCTTCAACTGGATGAGGAGGTATGAATCTCTGCTTCTGCCTCTATTCATTGCTGGATGAAGGTTCTCTTAGTCTGCTGTGGGCTGAGGAGGGGGTGTCACACATTTTCATTTTTGCTACAGTTGAATGATTATATTTTAATATTTTACTTAATCTGACATCATAAATGTAGTGAATTGGAAGGTGTGATGAGACTTGAGTGTAAGTCCAGACTTTGGGAAGCTTGAAGCAGAAAGATCATGGATCTGAATCCAGCCTCAGCTGTGAAGGGAGACTTTACAAAGTGAATTATACATTCTATAAAGGTTGAGGCATTGTTTTTTTTATTTTCATCTCCTGGAATTTCCAGACATGGAGAGAGCCCAGGTGGGCACTCTCTGCATCCCTGTCCCAGTGCTCTGTAACCATACTTAGAGCATCACCCTTTCAGCCTTTTTCCCTTCCTGCCAGGCCTCCCTGACCCTTCGGCTTCTCCTATCAAGTCCTTTTCTTTGCATCCTGTCCCTTTGATCTTCCTCACGGTCTCTATTTGGACCTTTACCTTCATTCATCCTTGTCTACATGAGTTTCATATTAATTTTTAAAACATCAGAAAAATCCCTGGTGAGACTGTGAGTTCAGAGCTGATTGAATTGCAGGCCATATAAAGGTATCTTTAAATATTTAAGACAAAGACTTAAAGTATTTTTTTGTTTTCTACAAAATAAATCTGGGGCATGTTTTGTTTCATTGATATTGAATTACTGCTTAATTTTTGTTGCTATTACAAACAATGAGGCTTTGGGGTTGTAAGTTTGTGCCATGTGGAGAATCTTTCTGTTTCCTGTGGGTCTTGTCAGCATCCACTGTAGTGAATTTCCTCATCTATTCTCCCAGGTCTCAAATTCCCATGAGCTTTCTACACAGACAACGATATAATTTAAAATGTGGTGCGGTCCTTTCTTACTCATTTCCCTTTCTGTATTATTGCATTTTGGTAAAATACAGAGTTCGACCACACAATCTGTCAATCTCCTTGTAGCCTTCCTGACCTCAGCAACTTGTAGTATTTAACTAAAATTTGAGAAAATTTCTCATTAACATGTTAAATGCATACATGTAGCATTTTAAATCATTACTGTTATTGTTCTTTTAGGCTTTGTATGTGTGTTCAGTGAAATAGAATCATATCCACCCCCATTTCCCTCCTTCCACTCTCCATCTTTGCCCTCCAATCATCTCTGATCCTCTTTGTGTCCTGAATGGGCTTAGTGAGTCATTTAAAATTAATCCTCCTGAGTCAAATGGGGGTTGCTATTGCCCCTTCTCACTCGTGTTTGGTGTCATCCCTCACACCACATGTCTCTGTTCTGATTTGGGTTCTGACATTTTGTTCCCACCTGACCACTACCCAGCATGAAGATTTTAATCCTGAATGAACTCCAGATGCCATGCTACACCACAGTATGCTACATCATGCCATCCCACACCATGCCATCCCACTCCATGACATCCCACACCAGGACATCCCACTCCATGACATCCCACACTATGACATCCCATACCATGCCATCACACACCACGCCTACAGTATGTCCTCTTCTTTTCTGCCCAGGATTTCCCCCTCTTTCCTAGGCCACCCACCAACATGGGTCCTGTTTGACTTTCCTTACACCAGGGCATCCTCACAGTGGTCCCCAGTATTCACTGATATCGTTTTGCCTCAACAAATCTGTGGATAATGTTAACTGGCATTTTTATGAGAATTCTCTTTTGTATTCTGTTATTTTTATTAGATCATTAAAGCTCTGACAGCTTGGTCTGGGGGTTCTGGGTGCACACCCTACATCCCTTGCCGTGGTGTGCATGCTTCTTTGTGCTTCCCTGACATAGGATTTTATTGTTCAGAAGGAAAAGAGAAAAAGATAACAACCAATGCACCTTCCACAACTGAGATAAACACTCTACTTGGTTTTCTTCAGAGCTACAATATTTGCATCTGGGTTTCAAATAAGTTTGTTATGTGTTTTCCTTTTCTGGTTCCTTGGCTGGTTTTGATATCTAATTCTAAAGCTTGAAATGTTAGTAGGGTCATGATTTCATCCTGTAATCTGAGAGGAGCCTGCTTATCCAGGAAAACAGGCCTATTTACACTTTCTACTTAGAGTTGGGCTTTGCTGGTTTTTAAGAAGCTGTGATAAACGCTGCTCCATGTGAATAATGCAGTCTGCAAGATCAGCTCAGGGCATTTGTCACCTTTTTATGTTGGTATTTTTAGTACTGTATTTTTCTTGATTAGTTTATCTACAGAAAAATTTCACGTCATTTTAGGAATTTTGTTTGCTTGTTTTGACTCTTTTGTGTTTTATTATCTTTGAATTCCATTTCCTGTTTTTTATCATGAGGTTTTGTTTTGTTTTGTTTTGTTTTGTTTTGTTTTGTTTTTCAAGACCAGTTTCTCTGTGTAGCCCTCCTTGACTGTCCTGGAACTCACTCTGTAGACCTGGCTGGCCTTGAACTCACAGAGATCCACCTACCTCTGCCTCTGAAGAGCTAGGATTAAAGGTATATGCCTGCTTGTTTTCATTTCTCCCTAAATTTCTGAGTTTCAATTCTCATTAAGTTTTCAGAGCTTTTTTTTTTTAATTCTTCTCTTAAATATTATTTGGATTGTGTTTTAAAATTGCTTGTTTTTGTACATCCATGTGTGTGAGGAGGCCAGAAGGTGCAGGAGTGAGAGGTACTCTCCGTGGATGCTGGGATTGAACTCAGCACTCAGGAGCAGCAAGCCCTCTTAAGCACTGGGCATTGCTCCAGAGTCTTGTTTTCATCCTGTGCATCTAAAGTTGTAAGTTTGCCCTTAATGAGCTCAGGGATCATGACATGCTGGATTCAGACTTGGGCAACTGTTAGGTGTTCTCAGGGATCTTGTTCTATTTTTGTCCTTTACTTCCAATGACAGTGCAATTCTTGTTTCAATTAATCACACTATGAACTATTGAGTTATGGATGGTCATGTAAAATCACTTTTTATTTTGTGTAAGATTTTAAAAGACTTTTTCAAAATAGATGAAAAGAGAAGTGTATGCTTCTCATTTCATGGTTAGAAGCCTGAGGCAAGATTAGGAGTTTTTGTGAACTTGAAGTTTGTTCATGCTACATAAAGAGACCTTGTCTCCTAGATTGGGGAGAAAAATCACATACACACACAAACACACACACACACATACACATTCTGCCCAAATTTTTGATTAGTCTCTGAATTGATGACAATAGATGGATAGATATTCTACATCATTTACGGATGATGCATCCCCCCACCATGCTATTAATGCCTCTGACTCACAGCCCATTCTGCCCAACCAAAAGCTGGTTGTCTAAGCTTTATTTGATTTTCATTATCCTTTTAATTCCAGAGGCTTTCATTTCTTTAAAACCTGCACATTATTTTTTTTCATTTTTTGCTCTCTCAAAAGAGAAGATTCTTTATGTCAGCTTTTCAAGAGTAATAGGAATATTTACAGAATCTCAGATTAGTTTAGCTTGCTGGGTAAATTTAGCTGAATTGCTGTTTGAGTCTCTCCCACAGAGGTTCATTTCTTCTTGATTTGTGACTTTTACCCTGCACTTTGGGGTCTCAGTCACTGAGCTACGGAAAAGTTCTTCTATCCATTTTATTAAACAAACATGGGATTGTATGTCACTATAGGCTCAAATAGAGTTTTCTGTCACATAGGCACAGGCCTGTGGTTGCATGGCATACACACGGCCCTGAGCCCCTTGGCCGGCAGAGCACTCTTTCACTGTTTTGAAAACAGAGCTCTTACAGTGCCTGTTCAGGATGCCTTCTCCAAAGCCTTTGTAAGCAGGAGCCTTACAGATCTGGGGAGATTGGCATATCCACTAGCTAGGTATGTCTCATCCAGACTCTGAGATGTTCCTCATGCATGGTTTTAGAATTTTTTTTTGGAACATTTTCAATCTTGACATTTCAAACTAGAGATGCAGAGCCCGTATCCCTTTCTGTGTTTGCTATAGTTTATTAAAGACCCAAACTTTAGTGGGCCTTATGCCCCATGTCCAGTTCTTTGTTTTTATAATATATCCTCTCTGTTTCTTTTATATTTTTATATTCTGAGATTTTGTTTCTCATCTTTTTAGAGACCTAACTAGTTTGTACATGCATTTTTAAATCTCTTAAAAGTCCTACATTTTTTTTTAGGAATCTAATCTTTATAGCTACTGTTACAGTGGTTTTGAAACATGGATTGGCTTCCATTTCATAGTATCTGTTTTACTGGATACCATAGAGCAAAGGACACAATGTAGGCACTTGCTTTCTGGAACATGCACAGATGTCCCAAAAGGCTTTCAGCCCATAGTTTTGTATACAATGCTGTCTTCCCAATTCCTGAACACCATATTCCATGTACGTGCACCGAGGAGGAAGCCTCCATGATTTTAGGTAACCATGTTGAGGCAGCTTCTGATTGTTCATAGCTCAGGGAACATGAACATTATGGAGAAACTATCTTTTAAAAAAAATCAAACAGAAATGTATACACTTTGTACATTTCTGTTTTAATTTGTGAGGAGAGAAGAACATAGGAAGGGAAGGGAGATGGGTGACGATGGGAAAGAGAGAGAGAGACAGAGAACCAACATGAATACTTTGCTTCAACAATTAAGTTCATCTTGTATTGGCTAGCTCTCTGGACTCTACGTCATTTAGCATACATTGTTAATGGCCACCTAAACTATGACTAGAAGACAGTAGGCCGTAGAGCGTGTGTGTATGGGGGTGCGGCATTGGCTCCACACAAGTAATTGTAGGCAGCTGAAGTCAGGCTTGAATTATGAGAATAAGACAGACTTTCTCAAAAGGGGGAGTAAGTGGTATTCCCAGGGGAGGCTGTAGCAGTTGACACCGCCATTTCATCAGCTCTCTTGTGGCTGGGTGACTTGGCACTCTGTCAGGTTCATAAACTCAGATACCAGTGTTTTTTCAGGCACTGGTGATCTGTTTCTAGAACGCAAGTTTTAGGCAGATACCATGTTATTTTCTTCTGCTGGTCCTTCTAGCTGGATACCTTGAATGCCTCTTCAGTCTGTGAGGCTAATTATTAAATTATCTTTGATTTCTAAAATTTTAATTTTATTTTTGCTTATGCCTATGGGGGCATGAGAGACTTTGTATCTATATGAGCCCATTTATATGGGTACCCAAGAAGGGCAGATGAGGGAGGGCTTTGGATCCTGAGGAGCAGGAGTTAAAGGTAGCTGTGAGCTGCCAAGTGTGTGTGCTTGAAACCAAATACTAGAGGTCTGAAAGCTCTAAAAGCATTCTTACCTGCTGTGTCATCTCTCCAGACCCCCAATTTAAAAAAAAAAATCTTGTTTTATTGGTAATGCCTGGTTTATTTTTATGCTGTGGTAGGTAAGAAGAATTTCTTAAGTGTGTACGGACCTATGTGCATTGCAACTGTGCACAAACGTCATGAGATGTGTAAACACTCTTCTTCTTGTTGTTAACTCTAAGAAGAATGTTGCCTTTTTTGAGAACATAATTTCACACTTTGACAGCAGAAATTCTACTGCTACCAAAGCTGCAGCCCTAAGGCTTCCTGGAGCCTGAGCACACAGACTCCAGTGTGTAAATGTCACTGTGGAACTCACCAAAATCCAATCCCTTAGTGGGTCCCTCATGATGTAGTCCTGTGTACTTTTCACATTCAGTTGGTCCTTGAACAAAACTGTGCTTGATTTGAAATGAGCAGAATTTTGGAGAGAGGCTCCGAGGACTGAATTATTGATTTGAACTATTTCAAAGATAGCTATTTGCAAAGGATTCTGGGATCTTAGCCATGTTGCTCCATAACACTTTGTCTGCTGTTGAGAATGTATGAGATGGGATGGGAAAAGCTAAAATGACAAGTTAATCATGTTAAGTAGATGAGACAGTTTTTCTACTAACACAACTAAGAATAAATAACAGACAAGTCTTAAGCTGTTTCCAACAAAAATACAGACCACAAAACCAGCTCTGGCTTTTATTTATAAAGAAAAACAGTTGCCAAGTTTTAGAATGTCTTAATAGCGGCCTAGCTCAAAGTATATGAAGACTTCTCCTCCCAGAGCATTGATGTGCTTCAAAGAACAAGTGACTTTTGTTGGACGTTCTGAGATGTCCCCAAGGCACTAGTGATGTGGGTGCTTGGGAGTTTTCTCTCCTTACTTATCCCTCTCCTCCTAGTGAGTAGGAACAGAGGTAACAGTAGGTGATGTCCATCACACATTGTCCTCTGGATTCACCCATAGCCGACATCCCCAGTTAAGCAGAAGAATCGGCTGTTAGTCTCATGTACATACCTGGCAGGCTTGTTCTATGGCTGTTCAACATGTAATAAGCTGAAAATCATGTGTGGCTTGAAAAACATTGACTCTATTACTCTGTTTTCTGTGGACTAAATGTCTGTGGTTCCCACACATTTCCTATCTCAAATTCCTCTTTTACTTGCTTGTAGCTCATCAGATTGTCAAAGTCTGCTTTCATACTTGGGTTCTACAGGGCAATGAGGTTAGGGAAGTCAGCTGGAGTTATGGCTCCTCAAGTTAGAGTGTGGAATTGGCTTCAAGTGTGCAGGGCATTGCGCAGACACTGAAAGAGAGTGTGGGGCTTATTTTCTGCAAAAGTCCTGTCTGCCCTAGGAAGTAAAAACACAAAACCCAGGAGGAGCAATATAATTTGAAAATGTTCATATGCTACATCCCTAGTGCTCATAACAGCATTGGCACTTGGCCCAAAATGTCCAAGGAGTTGGAAAAGCTAACCAGTCTGTGTAGACAACTTTACACTGATCACATGCCTCAGATAATCACACCAGTCAATTAAAATAACAAGAAATAAATCAACTAATGAGAAGCATGCAGTTAGACACTAGGTATATAGACTGAGATGTCCTAGGGTTTAATTCACTAAGTTTAGAATATATCCATCTTTGTTTGTAAGTTAAAATTATATTTTCAGGTTATGAAGCTTATGAAAATATTTTAAATACAAAAGTCACTTAACTTAGCATGTTTCTTATCATATTTTCTATGTTGTATATATTCTTATTCATAACCATAAATATGCACAGTAATGCATGGATAAAATTACACTTGCATACATAAATGATATAAAGATACAGCATCATAAGCCCATATGTATTGTTGTGGTGTGTATGCATCTATACACTTTAACATTAGATGTTATAGTCTATCAGAGTAGGGGAGTCGCAATGATGGGAACTCAAGGGAATTGCATCCACATTATATCCACAGTTGAGAGTAGAGCACACTGAATTGATTCATGCTTACTAATACTTGACTAGTTTTCTCCAGTGGGAAAGTTCAAAACCTCCTGCCTAGAGAATAACATTACCCACAGTGAGCAGGTCTTCCCAAGACAATCCCTCATAGGAAAGCCCACAGGCCAACCTAATCTAGATAATCCTTCACTGGGACTCTCTTTTCAGATGATTCTAGATTCTAACAAGATGACTATTAAAATTCATCACAGTAGTGAATTAACTCCTTAATGCTTTTGCCCCTAATGCTTTCAACAGATGTAAGACTATAATTCTAATGGTTGTTGGAAAAATCATTTGTATTTACATATAAAATGTTTCACACCTCAGCCTTTTCAGTTCTGGGATATTAATAAAATAATACTCATCTAAGGAATATCCGTGAGAGTCAACTACTCTACCGGTCATGCCTCTTCATAGTGGCAGGACCATTCAGAACCAAATGTCCTCTGTGCAGACTGCTTATCTTTGTAGAAACCTGTGGCATCACATGCCTTGAATATCAGCACTTGACAGGCAGAAACAGGTGGATCTTTGAGTTCAAGGCCAGTCAGGGCTACAAAGAGAGAACCTTTCTTGAAAATGAAAATAAATAAATAAATAAATAAGCAAAAACTTTAAAAAGTAAAAAATACTAGTATTACCTCATATTACCTCAAAAGTTGAGCTCATTGAAACTTGAAAGGCCAGGGACCCTCTGAGCCCAGCACTGGAACACCATGGGCTGTGGTCCTCACTGCCCCCCACCTGTTTTCTTTCCTTCAGACAGCTGAGATTGATATTATCCCTCCTTTTCAGCCCAAAGTGTAAAGTCAGCCTTGATCCCTGTCTTTTAAACACTACACGAGAAATCTATAAGCAAATCTGTTTTCTAGAGACTAACTTCTACCCCCAAAGACAGGCATTGGGAGATCTGAGTGTAGTTTGCTTTATTTATTTTTCATTTTCTTTTTGTAATTTATAAAATAGTCTTTTTTTCATGTATTCTCCACTCTTCCTCTCTTCCCTCCTACCAATCCTCCCTGTCAGCCTTCAGCCTCCCCGTCGCCATGCCCAGATCCCCTCCCCTCAAAGGGCAAAAAGTCCCAAGGTGGATCAGCTCAATATGGCACACCCACTCCAGCCAAGTCCAATTTTCTCATCCCAATATCAAAATTGGATTAGGTGTTTCTCTGCAGGGACTGGGCTCCAAGGTGCCAGCCCATTTACAGGAACACAGTCTGATTCCACCCATTGAGGGAGGCTCCATACACTGCCCATGCCAATAGCCAGTTGCCTACCCTTGGAGGGCCTAGCTCTTTGGCCTATGGTTCCACAGGCATCCTTAAGTGATCAAAATAGTCTTGTCTTTTTTTCTCTGTGCTTCGGCCCTGCTGAACCTTTCCAGAGAGAATTGTGTTGGGGAATGACTTCACCATTTACTGAACTAGAACAAATATTTGTCATATCATTATTTCCTTGGTGAGGAACCTGAAGCAGCTGAACTGATTCTTCTACCATAAGAACTCTCATAAGGTCATGGTCAGGCTCTCAGTCACTGAGGTCCACTAGGCCTTAAAGGCTGTCTTTCAAAGTAATTCAAGTTGCAAGTCATGCATTGTTGTATAAGCAAAAAGTTTTCCATACCTGAGCTTCTGTAGAATTGTCCTCATGATGCTGGCCAGCCCAGAATGCATGAGGCAGTCATGACAAATCCATGATTGTACATCATTTCCAGGATACACTAATGGCTGCATGGGTCAGCCCAACATTGAGCAGAGGACAACTGCACTCAGGTGTGAATGGCCCAAGTAATGATCACTAGAGGTTATCCTGTACCTTGACCACCATGTTCCTTGTGCATTGTTATCTACCTAGCCCTTTTATTCTGTTATACTTTCATTTTCCCTTTGTACATGTGCAGTGTGTATGTGTGTATCACATATATGTGCACATTCATGTGAAAGGCTACAGTTGATCTCAGGAGTCACTTTTAATCACTCTCTTTTTTGAGTTTTTTTTTTTGTTGTTGTTGTTGTTTTTTATTGAGGCAGGGACTCTGAATAAATCCCAGAGCCCACCGATATAGACAGGCTTTCATTACATCATTCCCACCCAGCATGTCTGTGTGAACAACTCGCAGATGGTTTACAGTCACATCCCTTAAAACTTCTCTGCTCATTCTCCCTTGTGTCATGTCCCCAGCCACACTGGCCCCTTCCTTTGCTTTTGAAGATGGCACTGGCAGTCTCCATTCAGGCTTGGACTTGCTTGCCTCCTAGCCTGTATTGTTATGCGGTCCCCAAAGGGTCAGTTCCTCACCTCCTTCTCCTTTCTGCTCTAACATCTTGCTCTTGTCTTTCTCCAGTGTCTACATTCCTGCATCTGACTCGCTTGATTCACACATTTGCAAGCTCTGATATTGCAGTCTGGCTTTTAGAACTCAATCACACATTACAAAGTTGTCTGTTACTTTCCCATCCCTCGTACCTGTATATTTTCTAGGAATATTTTAGTCTGAAGTATGAGAAATTGCCACCCACCCTGTCTTACAGTAGGAGATGAGTAAATGTGTGCCACCAGAGACAGATGAAGTGCAGAAATTCTGACATTAAGCTTTGTTTATTGTTTTTATTTGTTAGTTTGGTTTTTTTGTGGGGGGTTCCTGAATTGTTAAGGAATATCTGCTTCATTATTGTTTAGAAGTCTCCAAGGGTCTAGAGAAATAACATAGTAGTTAGTGCCTTCTGCACTTCTAGAGGACCTCAGTCTGATCCCTAGCACCCACAGCAGGTGGCAGCTCTATGATTTTCTCTTCTCTGTTTTGATTTTTATATGTTTGGCATATTTTATTAATAACATATAACAAATATTCACAAAACAAATGAAAGATGATTATTATATTTCAAATATCAAAAATAATTATTATTTCTGGAAATTTTATATATTGTACAATGAAATATGATTGTAATCTCTCCATTGTTTCTCTGCTTTAACCTCCCCTGGTCCACCTTCAAGCCCTCCCCCTTATGACTTCATATCTCATATTTATTGTTTTTTTCTTTTATTGATAAGCAACTACTTCCAGCTAGTGATGCCCTTATGTGCATGGATGTTTGGCTATGTATTGATTCCTAGGAAATGTACAAGTGATTGTATCCCCAAAAAGAATCATTTTCTTTCTCCCAGCAACTATTAGTTGCTAGTCAGTGCTTAGAACGAAATTGGGCCAGAGACTATAAACACCATTTATTTTGTGATTTGGGTTGGCTTGATCTTATGTAGACCTTATGCAGGTAATTTCACTTCATTGCTTCTGATCCTCTAGCCCTTTTTTTTTTTTTTTTTTTTTTTTTTTTTTTTTTTTTTTTTTTTTTTTTTTTTTTTTTTTTTTTTTTTTTTTTTTTTTTGCTTTCTCTGCTATGAAGCTCCCTGAGCCTTGACAGGAATGTTCACCACCACACCCTGTTTAAGAGTGGCAAATATATACAAGAATATAATCCCACAGCAGTCTCCCAGTCTCTGCACTCACTGCTCTCCACTGCAAAAAGACACCTCTCTGAACCAGCTGCCAGCAGCTCAGGTGTAAGTGGAAAGGTAAGTATTTAGAAGGCAAATTCTCATAGTTTAAAGTGTTTTCCAAATAGGTATGAGCATCACAAAAAGTTGTGAGAGGAACTGTAACTTTCCATCCTGCATTTTATTGGCACAGCACTCACCAGTCCCCAAATATAACAAAAAGACAATGATATATTATTCAGAGGCTTACAACAAAGCCAAGGAGTACAGTACCTAACCTTCTAAGAACTCCTAGTACTAACATCTAAAGCTCCTGCTATCATTGCATAGATGTCTTCTCCCACAGGGTAAAATATAATGAGCATTTTGTTTCATGTTTGTACTGAGTTTATAGGAGTGGGAACTTGAATGCCCTTGAGTAGTTAGTTTGTTAGATATGTGAACAATGGCCTTGGTTCTAGTTTCATTTCTCTTCCTGTGACAAAAATTTTAAACAAAAGCAATGTGTGAGACAAAGTAGTATTCTTCAGCGTACAACTCCAGGTTGCAGTCCATTGTTGTGGGGACACCAAGACAGGAACTTCTTCTGGTCACAGCACAGGCAGTCCGTGAATTCAGACATTCTCATCCATTTGCTTGTTGTTTTCAATCAAGCTCTCTATCCACAGTTCAGTATCTCTAGCCTAAGAAATGATGCTGCCCATGGTGGACTGAATCTTTCTGAATTAATTATGGCAACCAAGATAATCCTACATAGACATTCCTGCAGGCTAACCTGATGTAGATAATCCTTTGTAGATGATCTCTTCCCAGGTGATTCCAGGATGTGTCAAATTGACAATTTTTTCTTTTATTTTATTATTATGAACAAAGAAGTCACACTTTCTATCCTTGTATATCCTTATTCAAGGTCCCTTCCCCCTCCTACCACATCAAAGCTACTAATCACAGCCCTCTTCTTCTCTATGCTTCCAAATTTATACTTATTCCTTCCAGATCTGTACGCTATGAAACTCCTACTATTTCATGACACTTCACTAGTAACTTTATGACCACAATGTATGACTTGTCATTCGTTCTGATTTCTTGAGATCTTATATTTCTATAACACTGAATTTACCCAAGAATCAAAAGAATAGAAATAAAATCTTCTTGGTAGATTTTAGTCTGCTAAGGAGTGTTGTGGCCTATTAAGAGCCCCTGATCCAAGAATGAGATAGGATTTTGATTTTGCCACAAATATTTGGCATGCTTAAGGAAAGTGCTTTGCATATATTAAGATAGCTACAAAATATGTCTAAATTTCTGAGATTCTGAAAGAAGATAATGCTGGTTAGGTGGTGAGAAAGACTAAGAGAAGGTGAATTCCTCTTTAAATTTCATGAGTTTGTGACTTATATAATAACAAAAAGTCCAGGAAGAAAGGAATTCATGTCAGCTTATGGTTTCAGTGTTCAGACCAACATTGTGGGGACTTCAAAGTGGTGACATAAGTAGTAGTTGACATTGAAAATATTTCTGCAATTATTCCCATTCATAATTCTACATGACTTTATATCTTTTACCCTTCAGTTATCCTTCCAAATAACAAAAGCAATTATTATTTCCACAGCCTTGAACATTCAAATCTTGTAGGTTTAGTGAGCTTGCAGAGTTGCTGAACTCTGTCTTCAGGTCCCTCCTTTAACAGAAAGAATCATCTTGGTTGCCAGGAAGTGGCCCCTTTCCTGGAATTTCTGGTCACCCCACAGATTGGGTCTTCAGAGGGTCCAGCCTCACTGTAGCCCACTTTCATCACCAGGCCTCTCTTACGAGCTTCTGGGATTGTGATTTGGGATCAGCCTTGCTCCAGGAGGCTTAGAGTGGGGCGGGCGAGAGTGTGCTCATTTGCCTTGTTCTGTCTGGAAGAGGTCAGAGTAGAATGACGCAGGGTCATGGCCAGGGGAAGCCGTGGAAGGGATACAGGCAGGAAGGAAGGGATAATTTAACTGAACCCAGCCTGAACCTCCCAGCAGTTCAGTTACGGGCCACCACTGACGTCAAAGCTGTTTCTTATTTTCTGGGTCAGGCTGCCTCTTCCTTGTGTCAGCCCCAAACACCAGGTCAAGGCCTTCTGGCGGGATGCTCATTACAACCTTAGTTCAGGTAAAGGTTTTCACAATGTTGCCATGCTTTTTTTTTTTGCCCTCATAATATTATAATATCTGGCTGCTGCCTTCATATTACGGCTCATGGGAAAGAATGAACAAACTTCATAAACACCCTTGATTGGTTTTACATCCCTATTCCATTGGGTTCTATGACTTACATAGCTTCTCTCACAGTGATGTCTCTAGCATGCTTCAACTTCCTTCAAACAGAGGAAAATGACACATTTTATTTTATTTTTTCTTTTTCTATTATTTATTATGAATAAAGTCATATTTTTATTCGTGTATATTCTTGTTAAAGCTCCCTTCCCCCTCCCACCCTTCCAGTCACTCTCTCCTCTTCACATCACTTTATCTCCTCCCCAGCAAGGGCAGGAGGTCCCAAGGACCCACTGTGGCTTAGTTCAGCATCCACTCCTGGCAGATCTGCTTTCCTCACCCCAAAATCAAGACTGGATCAGGTGTTCCTCTAGAGGGAGTGAAGACGCATTTTAAAAACTAAATTACACATAAATGCTATGACAGTGGTTTAATAAGCATACATGTACCAGACTAACAAACCACCGTAGAACTGCAGCGTGCAGTGAGCCTACTATGGAGGTAAGAAAGTAGTTTTATTTTGCATACAGACTTTGATTTGAGTGACCTAATAGTATCTCCACCAGTTCATATCTTATTCTCACCTCACTTGATACCTTTGTGTGACTGGGACATTACCACAGGGATTCACATTCCACTATCTGTGTCCACCAAAGTGGACACCATTCTGTATATTACATCTTTCAGCCCTCACATATTCATGGTGGGGATTTACTATACTCTGCTCTTCTAAATAACAAAACAAGTCACAGGTGCTATGGTTTGCTTGAGGCACAATTCACAGTTCATCACTACCATGAATTCAAAAGGACTGCTATTCTTGGTCTTCCCTGATGTACACACACTGTGACTTGGGAAATCAGCTTCCCACCTCCCTCTCCATGACCATCAAGAGCAATGTTGTGAGTTTCCATGACTCATTAGGGCCTTGCTTGCACCTTCTTGTCTATGACCACAGTTCTATTCATGCCCCTTAAATGGAATCAAGTGAGTTTCTGATGTTATTTCACTTAATAAGGGTTTATTTGGTGTCAAAATGTAACTGGCAAGGTGGTTAAGATACAGAAATGGAAAAATGTGTAGAAATTTCTTCCTTCGTGGAGTTTCTAAGCTAGTTAAAGGGAACAAGAAGTGAACAGACCACAGAAAAGACATAGAAACAGAAGATGTTGCTATGGGAAGACACCAAGAACAAAAGCTGGAGAGGTTATGGTTATCAGTACAATGGCCCAGGATGGTCTTGGAGAAAAATGGGCAGTTGAATCAACATCCAAAGGAGGAGAAAGTGAGTAGCATTAGAAGTGCAATTCAAGATATTAAGTGGTAAAATTAGAGGTTGCAGGATTTTGTCATCCAGTTGTAGTTATATCTAATTGCTATTAGATTGAAAGAGGCAAAGGGAGTTATTTTGTTCTTCCTGATTTACCTCAATTTTGTAACAAAGAAACTAAAGCTTAATGAGCTGCAGTGCATATCTTTAGCCTGAGATAGACAAAGAAATCCAGGATGCCCACTGAAAACCTAGACTACCCATCCATGTATTGAGCCATTCATCACCTTCCTTTTACCAACCCATCCATTCATTTCTTGCTTCCTCAACAAACTGTTATACTTAGTCTAAAAGTTAGTGCTCCAGATCTGACAATAGTGTCACCAAATAAACATCTTCTGTTTGGGCTTCATGATCCAAATAGGAAGTAAACCCCACACCGAGGAATTCTATAGGCCCAAGAGCATAGTTACCACTTAATTATGCAATTACATAATTTGTTTGTGGGAAGGAGGCTATTTACTCTACATCAGAAGTTCTCATCCTTCCTAATGTTGCAACCCTTTAATATAGTTTGTTATAATGTAGTGAGTCCCAACCATAAAATTATTTCATTAGTACCTCATAACTATAATTTTGCTACTGTTATGAACTGTAATATAAACATCTATGTTTTTCAATGATGGTCTTAGGTTACCGACATGAAAATTGCTTGACCGCCAAATGGGTCATGACCCATAGGTTGAAAATCACTACTCTAATTAAAGGTCATAAGGTGACTTCTCTTTTAATAGTAATAAGGCTGGCATCACTTAAGCCAGACTGAAAATGTCACTGTGAGAAATAGAGGTACTTCCTTCCCATTCAAAGAATAAATAGAATTTCAGTAGGGAAAATAGTAATTAAGTTATGTTTTATTTTAGATCTGGATAGAATCCATATTAACATGTCTCCATATTTCTGGCTCATATTAGTTCAATGGGCACTGTATAGGATCACAAGGGCACTTCAAACGTACCTTGGTGTATCTGTTAAATATTCTAAGCTATTATTGACATCCTCAGTTTTTGTTAATATGTAGGAAATCTTTGATTCTTAAAGCAGTTTGTTTCTTATTAAAAAGAAAATGCTTCACAAATCTAACCAGCAAGTGAAATCACCTGGGGAGGATTTAGAAACATCTCCTTGCTCCACACCCAGATGTTTTAATTCAGAAGGTCTTGAGTAGGGCAACAGAGCGTACATTTCTAACAAGCACCACATGAATTCCCATAATCAGCCTGATTCAGAAACTGCCACAGGGCTTGGCAGCCACAAGACTGGGAGCTGCTGACTTCTACAGTGTAAAAACCTGAATGATGGACTGATTTTAATTTCAACTGTCTTATACACATGAAAGCCCTGAACAAGAAAATGCCCTGTATCACTGCTTCTACATGCTGGCATATTTTGACTTTCTAGTGAATGAGCTTCAAAATGTTAAATTGTTTGAGGTGATTTACATTTCTTTTCCTTTAGGTGGTTGGAAGATTGAGACACCTTATTTTATATCTATGGGGAGAGTAATCTAAAGAATAAAGTGATAGATATACAAAGTCTATGCTCATAAAGGGGGAATGAATTGGTTATCAATTGCCTTTGCTGTGCATGAACAGTTTGATGAGAACACCTGAAAAATGATCTCAATGATGAGGCCATCTCCGGAAACCAAAGAAGAGCTGGATTAGGAGATGGATTGCCATAGATTCTCACACTTTATTTAGGACTGTCAAATAATAATAGTTGCTTGTATTTAAGAATGTGCTTGATCTGGGCAATGGTGGCACATACCTTTAGTTTCAGCACTCAGGAGGCAGAAGCAGGTGAATCTCTTTGAGTTCGAGGCCAGTCTGGTCTACATAGTGAGTTCTAGCACAGCCAGGGCTACACAGAGAAACCCCATATAAAAACAAACAAACAAAAAAGCAAACAAATAGAATATGCTTAATATCTTTCTCTGGTTAAAATTATTGGATATGACACATAAAATAACTGGTGTATTATACACAGAGAAAGGGCATGTGCCAGGGACCCAGTAATTGAGTCATCTGGCACAAACCCCTGGAGGCCTGCAAACCTGACAGGTTCTTCCCTAGCCCACCCTGACCTAGGCTGTGTGTCACAGACAGGTTAGTTTTGAAGTGATCACCAAAATACTTTATTAGCACAGAGTCAACTCAGGGTTAAGAAACTTTGGTAATAAGGCCAGAGAAAGTCTTTTAGTTAGAATTTCAAAACTGTGCAGAAGTGGCTTGGCAATTAAAAGCACATACTACTCTTGCAAAGGACCTGAGTTCAGTCCCCAGAATTTATGCCAGGTGTCTGTGACCACTGTGAGACCAGTTCCAGGGAACACAATTCTCTCTTCTGGTTTCCTCAGGCACATTCATATACCCCCACACAATGTATACACACACACACACACACACACACACACACACACACACACACACTTTAAAAATATTGAAAGTAAATATTTAAGAACTGAATTTAAGAGATATTTAAGATTCTTGAGTCAACATGAGAACCACCTCCAATTCACTAAAATAGACAAGATAAAAATCATAGTTAGCCCAGATGGGTTTTCTTTGGCTGAGAGAGTATATACTTAATTATAAAAAGCAAGATTACAGAAGTCTCCAGAAGTATACTTGACTTTTACTGAATTTATACATACCATAACTGTGAGAAATCCTTTATGGACCATTGTGAACCAGCTCATCTTGTCACTGTCTCGCATGAAGGTCCCTTGTTTGATACTACTTACTGGACCTTATTTGCCTCCATTTTATGTACAGGTTACAATTGCTCAGCTCTGGGCTGGGCTATTCAAGAACAGTACATAATGCAGGATGCAGATGGCCCTGCTCATGGTGCTCAGTAAACAGCTCCATTATGTTCCAGGCATCAGGGTTCTTCTGGCCATGCTGTATTTGCCTATTTTCTATATGCTAAGGGGATATAGCAACTGAAGCTCACTTAGGCATAAAAGAAATGCTAACACAAAATGTCCAGGTCCAGGATACAAAGAAGGATATCAGGTGAGGCTGGGTTCAGGTACTTTTGCAGTACTGTGGGCTTTACCCCAATCTTCTCTCCCCATATGGTAAGATTGGCCACAGACTCCCTGCTGCCCCCAAGCCAAGTCAAGTTGCTCTGTGGTATAGATAATTCTGTGACATATTTTATTCCCAAAGTGGCTTGAAATACAGTCCTGTCTCATCTTCCTTCAAGAGGCAGTTTCCTTTTTTGACCTTGTAATGGCTAACCTGTTGACTTCCTTTATCAACAGAAAGTATTGCAGATGCACTATGCCTCTTCTGGGCCCATTTGTTAAGAGTCTTGAAAATATCTATTTCCAATTATTTTGTTCCTTGGTGTTTAGGTAAGGACACCCAACTAGCTTGTCCTTAAAGAAGGTACTCTGGGCCTGGGGTGTTGGTCAGTGTTTAACAGCACTTGCTGTTCTTACAATGGACCTGAGTTCAGTTCTCAGCTTCCATGTCAGACCCCTAACAACAGCATCTAATTCTAGCTCCAGAGAATCTAACGCCTTCTTCTTGCCTCTGTAGGAACTCATATATGTATGCACACACATACACACTGGCACACATGCACACGGGCACACACATACACATAAATATAAGTAAAATCAGTCATCAAAAGAAGCTCCTATAGAAAGAAGTATGAGGCATGAGATGATGTAAAAATTTTGGTCTCCAAGGACTACTGAGTCTACCAACACATCAGCCAGCAAGACTCCACTCTGCTGAGTAATCTATTTGCAAACATCTTGTTGAATCCAAGACTTCATTGCCACTGAATGAACAACTACAGTCTAGAGTGTTGCTCAGAATTCGAATCTTTACACAAACAAGATAGTAGCTACTGTTACAAGCCACGAAGTTGTAGGTTACTTCATTTTCTACCAATAGCAAACTGGCCTAGTCACTACCTACTGTTTCCTGGAGGTAGAGATGACATTAACTTGACTGGAAACAGGAGGCTTGGGCCTACTCAAGAGTGTGTGTAACCCAGGAGAATAGAGGAAGTCACAGGACTAACTGTGACAGCAAAACCCTTAGAAGTTCATTTCATCTGCTCTGTATCTAATGTCCTAAATTTTGCTACAATTCCACTTCTCTTTGAATTCATGGAAGAATGGGTCCAATTTTATTTCCTGAGAGAGACAGGAAGAAAACAAGGTTTATCTACAAAAGCTCTCAATGGTGCAGCCAGAATTTTTCTATTTTTTGTGCTGTGTTTTCCTGAAACCCGTGGCATTCCTAGTGTAGTACACTGAGAAGATGCCTCACATACCCAGCACCTGAGGGCTGAAGTTCTGCAGCAGAGGTATATATATATATATATATATATATATATATATATATATATATATATTAATATAATGTAGCCTTAAATGTATCTGTGAACATTGATCATAATGACTTCATTAACTGAAAAATCACAATGTCTGTAGTTTATGATCCACTAAACACAAAATATTTAACATTCAATTCTGGTTATAATATCTCATCCTGGAGGGGTATAGGAAATAGCCCAATCTTTCCCAAACCTGGAGTCTCTTGTGTACCAGAGAGTTATATCTATAATTTGTTAAATCAGTAAATGAGTGTAAACTTCTTTCTGTCTTCAAAGTGGAAGGGTAGGCTGCTAACATTTTTCCTTCATGCATTAGATATGTCTGGCTGAACCCAAGACCACAGGAAACTCTTTAATTGGACCTGTCAATGATCTCTCGCAGATATAATGAAGAGTCTATCATAATGTTTAGACATGGCCAACACATGGAATCAAGCCCTCAAAGCTCCACTCCTGATGTTGTCTAAAGTCCCTTTCTTTCTGCCTGTGCTGCTAAGAATCCCAAGCTGAGGAGCTGTTTTCTCTGTTTCTGGTCATAAAACAAATAGATTTATGGTTTTGGACTATATGTACATGAGTATGAAGTAGTAGGCATTCTAGAAAGTCAGTGGACCAGCACAGAGAGGCAAAAGCTGATCTAGATACTGTGAACATTAGCCCACCAGAGTACCTTGACTTCCATCAGCACAAAGCCATTCTGTGCTAATGAATGTCACCGTCACCGCTTGGATGATTCTACTTCACTGCTTCCTTTGATTCTGCCTTTACTCTGGTTTTGTACAAAGCCCTCTACAGCAGCTTGGAATAGTTCCCCAAGATCATTATGTTCATCCATGGTCTGTTCATCATGGCTTCAAGAGAGAAATAAGTTTGTATACTCTGTAAGATGAACAAGAGACTGCGATGGTATATTTCATACTCAATATAAATGGTCTGGAATATTAGAGGACAGAGCCATCTCTCCAGCCTTTTTTGTTTGTTTCATTTTTATTTTTGTTTTCTTAAGACAGTGTGTGTGTATGTGTGTTGTGGTGTGTGTGTGTGTGTGTGTGTGTGTGTGTGTATGTATATGTATATGTATATGTATATGTATATGTATATGTATATGTATATGTGTGTGTAACAGCCCTGGATGTCCTAGAACTTGTTTTGTAGACCACTCTGGCCTCAAACTCACAGAGATCCTCCTGCCTCTGCCTCCCAAGTGCTGAAACTAAAAGTGTGTGCCACTATTGCCTGACAGTTAGGCCTTGAGCTCACAGAGATTCAGACAGATTTCTGTTTCTGAGTGATGGAATAAAGGCATGATTTGCCACTCCCTGACCTTCATGCCTTGGCTATGAGTGATTCTGTCCTCCAATATTCTGGACTATTTTATTAAATATACAATTTATCACCATAAGAGACAGGTTGGAATGGTAAAGGGTAAATTGCAAATAGAATAATTTAGACCTATTCTAAATTCTAGAAAGTTCTGGAGTCATTAGAGTTTTTGTAATATATACCATACATTATACTTATGAATTTGAAAATTAAATAAGTGAATCAAGAATCTGAATTCAGATACCTAACAAATATATTTATCAGTGTGCAGTATCTCTTATACAGATTTGGCACTACCAATCCAAAATGCCCCAAATCTCTTTTAGAACTGACATAATGTTTAAACGGAAAATTCCTTATAAAGCCTATTTTCTAGAGTAATAGAAACTTAGTTGTGATCAGTATGTTTGTTTTTGTGGTTATGTATGTGTGTGCATGCATGTGTGTTTTTTACAGCATGACAAGCTGAAGCACATACTTCCCAGAAATCTCCTTTCAGAATTCCTATGTTGTCATCTCAGATTTTGTGGATGACACAGGTCATAAAATTCTCACAGTAAGTCAGTGTTGTTTCATTGACACCATCTCACCCAACCCCTGACTTCACTGGGATCTGGGAAAGAATGGTCATTCTAACAGACAAGTGCAGAGGCCGTAGGCAATTCTTTTCACCTCACCCCTGAGATACAATGTTCTCTTCCTTGCAAAAAAATCACTGAATACGGCTGCCTCTATCAAGGAGAGGAGAACCAGATGTTATCTTCTGATGCAGCATGGTAAGAAGCACTGGCAGGGTCTCCTGAAAGTGTGTGTGTAGCATCAGAGCTATCACCACTCTCAGAAGTGAGCATTCACCACATTCAGGCTTGGATGCTGGGCCTGTCCTCATTGACTGTCCCTCCCTAGGCCCCTTGAGAATCTAAACCTCCAGTGCTCTGAGAGTTGAACTTACTTGTAACTTTCTCTCCTGTCTATGAATTACATGTTATTTCTGTGTCTGTATAGACTTCACATAACCTAGGCTGTGTCTCTTCAAAGTTTAAATAAGTCAGTCATCATGTTTAACAAAAGAGAAAAAGAAAAAGCCTGCCATGTTGATGAATCAACCTTCAATATTAATTCAGGTGTGAAGTTTAAAAGCGCTGTGCAGGTCATGGGGCCCCTGGGAACATGGGTGTGTCTGGAGCATCATTTAAAAGCGCTGTGCAGGTCATGGGGCCCCTGGGAACATGGGTGTGTCTGGAGCATCATTTAAAAGCAGCTCAACCAATGACTCTGAAAGTTGGATGAATGAATGATCAAATATCTTTGTGTTCCAAGATCAGTATGTATATGACAGACAGGAGAGGAGAGAAAAGAAGCCAGGCTGCTAATACTCTGTCCTCTGCAGAGAGAAACAGGAACTTTGAACAAGTGCTGCTGAATTTATCAGTGTGACCTGGAGCCATCCACTTCATTTTTTCCAAAAGGATTTATTTCTCAGTGTATGTGCTGCCAAGAATCTTATCGTTTTGATAATCAGCCCAGCTGTAATGATAAGAAAGCTCCTTTTCATAGCCTCTTGTGTTTTTAGAGGCTGTCTCTAGCTGTTATAGGTTATTGTTAAAAAGTGTTCACTTTTGTCCCAAAATGCAGGACATGTGAACAAATCATATCAATCAAGGTATTAATGATCTAAAGAAACACACACACACAAGTCTGACCCTATCACCAGTGCAGCCAGTCTGCTGAACCAGCATTATTTTAATTGTAAAATTGTGTGATTTTAACTCTCGGATTCTGCCACCATCGTGTTATGTTAACCAGCATATTCTCTGTGACCGGTATCGTCAGAGATGCTTCTAGCACTACCACGGCGGCAGGTGCTTTCAAACCTTTCATGTCACTCATTTCTCCCTTTGTCACCTGCTTCAATAGTTTATCCTACAACCCATTAGAAAACCTAAAGACTCTCTACAAAGCACACTCACATTTCCAAGTGCCTTAAACATTGCCTATTTAAATTCTAAACAGAAGGAAAAACAGAACTTGTTTGAATATGACACTGGTTCTGAAGTTGAATGACTCTCACTGAGGAGCCAGTCTTGGAAAATCACTGTTTATGATAGCCATAGAATGAATGTACTGGACTTCATATGAACATCGGTCACGCTGGAGAATGCAGATACAAGTTTATACTTAACGTCATTCAATGTTATGAATGATATTTTTAAATACTCTAAGATTTTTAAGCAAAATTAAAATTACATTTGAAAATAATAAAATTTTAAAAAATTATTCTATCCAAACTGTGGTGAACTTTAACCCCAGCACTCAGGAGGCAGAGGCAAGTAGTTATCTATGAGTTCGAGGCCAGCTTGGTCTGCAGAGTGAGTTCTAGACCAGCCAGGGCAGTTACACAGAGAAATGCTATCTTGAAAAACAAAATACAACACAACACAAAACAAAAAACAAAAAAAAGGGGGGCTGGAGTTGGCTCATAGGTTAGGAGCACTGGCTGTTCTTCCAAAGGACCTGGGTTCAAGTCCCAGTACCAACATGGCAGCTCACAACTCCCTAACTCCAGAGGTCTGACACCAATGCACATAAAATAAAGTTAAATAAATTATTTTTTAAAAAAGATTTAAAAAAGAAAATTCAAAGTGTTTGTTAGCAGGCCCATAGGAAGAAAAAAAGGATCTGTGTGGTTGGACATGGAAGGGTTACATAGGGTTGCAAAGAGACTGGGGCCCTGTGGGATAGCCACAGGAATTCATCTTGTTAAGAGAGGTCTCAGTAATGCCTCATTCCCTAATCTTTTTCTTCATTGGTTTATAAACTTCTAAAAATAATTCTTTGTAGCTCCAGGTTCAGGAAGCCTAATTTGCATGAAAACATAATGTGCTGTGCATATGAATACCAAGCCTTTTTTATCTGAACCTCTGAGAAAGAAGCATAGACAATAAGCAAAGCTTGTAGCTCTCAAAAGACAGACAGGTTGGGTATTTGTCTTCAACCTTCCTTTGCTGCAGGGGGATGTGGAGGAGGGTGAGGTATAAGATGTATTCCTTTGATTCTTCGGAAGACACCAAGCAAGAAATCCAAGAATTGTGGGGTATTTGGGAAGGCAGTGTGAGCTGCTGTGGGCTGACCATCACAGACACACTGGGCTGTGCCTCTATTGCCTCTGGGTTTTGAAAACTGCTGCAGAATGCAGAAGTGAAACTTGGCGACTGATAAGCTTCCCAGCCCAGAGTACAGGTCATGATGTTGCTGTACATCTTTCTCAGGGTTGATGTCTTCCAGTTCCAAAGAGAATGTTGTCTTCCTTCTAAATATTGATATAAATTAGGAATTTCTCCAAAAGCAAGCTCTCCCAATATAGATTCCTACTCAAGTCTTTATAAAGCACCCTATCTATGACACATTTTTACAGTAGCTCTGCTTTGTACAACCAAGAATTCTGCATGAAAGAAACAAATTAGTTTAGTATACTTTCCAATGAAACTCCATTGATATGGAGATCACATGACAAAAACTGCTGCTTTAAAAAAGGAAAATTTAACATAATGTTGGATTTCAGTGTATGAGCATGTTAATGTGTATGAGAGGGTGTACAAGTGGTGTGTGTGTGTGTGTGTGTGTAATAAGTGAGTGAAGTGTGTTTGAAGGCATGCAAATATTTGAATATGTAAGGCATGTGTTAGTGTTTGCAGAAATATGTGTACATTTATGTGTGTGAATATGTCTGTCAGAATGTGAATGTATGAACATGTGAATGTATAAGCATATCTGTTGTAGTGTCTAAATTTAAAGACCACTCTCAAAGTTGATAGAGCACATGATTGTTATATAAATCATGTTGAGAACAACCAAGTGAGTAACCATGTCCTTTTTCCTGAAGCTTTGCAAATGAATGACTGTAGCCTCACTTGAAATTTCCAGGAGCACATTGTACAAGGTTTAAAGGACAGCATTGTCTTCATCACTGCTCTGTTGCTGTGAAGGACTACATGACCAGAGCAATCCTCATGAAAGAGGAATTTAACTGTGGGTTGTTTCCATTTTGAGGAGGTTTGTCCATTGTCATCACGGTGGAGGGCATGGAGGGAGCACAGAGCTGTAGCTGAGAGTCACATCCTTATCGGAAGGAAAAGAACAACACTGCGCCTAGTGAGACCTCCTAATCTTGCTCCAAAGTGACAGCTGTTCCCTGATGAACAAGCCTTCAAATACATGAACCATCAAAGCCATTTATTATTCAAACAACCGCAAGCATCCTAATTGAAGATAAAGCAAAAAAAATGTGAGTGATGAAAATATGGTTCTCTTGGTGTCAAAGAGGCTAATGTTAAAGTTACAAGATTTTATACCATGTTATTTTAAAGGAGGAGAAATAACATTTCTAGCATATGACTTATGCAATATATTTAATAGTCTAAAGTAAGGAATTACATATTCCATATACGTATTTAGGCATTTATCTTTATACCCCGGATTCTACACTTGAGTCACTCAAGAATATTTCCTGGTAGTACCTAATTGGGAAAATAGATTTGTTTATAATCTCAACAGAAATCAGTTCATTGCCCATTTCACCAATTACCTCAGAAGCGTCCTAAATCCCTGCTTGTAAATGAATCAAGAACCACTCCAAAAGCTGTAAACTCACCAGAACAATCAAAAGATAATGGGAGCTGTGATGGAGAGGGCTGAGAGTTGAGGGTGTCAAGGGAGACAGAGGACATTAGGGATGGACTAATGCACCTCAGCTACTGCAGTGAGGATGTAAAGTCAAATCAAAGGGTTCAACTCGGAGTGCTTGTCCAAGTGGGAAAACGGAATGCTAGAGAGGTACTTAATTCACTGCGCATTTACTGGTGTTCTATTTGTTTAACCAAAATAACCCCAAATACTGAGGGCATGAAATGCTCTAGAGTTCTGAGTACCAAAGAAACAGAAGCAAGTCAGGACACAGCCATTCTTCCTTAGTCTCTGAGGAGCTGGCTGCTAGATATTTGGCATCCAGGTCATGGCTTGTGGTACTGAAACAAGCTGGTATAATCCATAACCATAGGTTTACATCTAGGATATGTAAAATTGTATGTGTATCCCTTTAAATTTCACAGCTGGTAAGTATTAAATTGAGCATTGAAGAATGATAGCTACTGTCTAGGCTCCTGAGAGCAACAGAAGTGTTGGTTAAGCAATGCTACAAAGCATGGCAAAATCTTAACAGATATGACTGAGGAGTACCGGGTGCCCCTGCCTGAACCTAATAGGATTTTGAAATTTTATCAGAGTTAATAAAATTATTATTTTCAGAGATACACAAACCCCACACATGGGTGTTTTCTAATTCTGTGCATGTTTTGGGTAAGTGTATGGAATTGGCCAGACTTGGAATAAGACTTTTCAATATCTGTAGGTATTGGCAAATATTTTCCAAAACAAGTTTCTGAAGTCAGGTGTAGGTGCTGTGGTGTATGTGACAGTTTAGAACTTGGGCAGGAAGATCACTGTGTACTCAAGTCCAGCTCTAGCTACATAGCAAGTTTCAGGTCTGCCAGAGAATTCATAACAAGACCCTAACTCAAAATCTCTCTCTCTCTCCCTCTCTCTCTCTCTCTTTCTTGCTACACACACACACACACACACACACATAGAGAGAGAGAGAGAGAGAGAGAGAGAGAGAGAGAGAGAGAGAGAGAGAGAGGTGTCAATATAGATACTAAAGCATATTCTTTATAGATCTCTGCTAACAAAATTCTTACCTATGGCAAAAAAAAATGAAGAGGAAGAAATGGATATGGATACAGAGAAGAACAGACAGAAGACAAGATGGAAGGAGGGAATGTAATCAATGGATAAACTCACAGCTATTTTGTTTTCACATCCAGGATGCCAAGGATCCTAGTTCCTCCAGAGGCATGTGAGCCATAGCATCTTCAGTCTCTTGTAGTAACCGCCCTCTTGAATGTAAAGTGGTACCCTGGTACAGATTTAACTGCATTTTTGATAGCAGATTATTGGGAAAGTGTCTCCTGAAGAATTGACATTAGAGGACCAAAACACTCAGGAGTGGGGGGAGGTCTTATGTAGATTTTGGAGGCTGCTAAAGTAACATAGGGCAGATATGTGATGCAGGGGAACCAGGACCCTTTTCTTCATGATCAGGAAATAAATAAACACTAGACCCTAAGCAAAAGAGAAGAGCGAACCAGAATTTTCCAGGTTGCTGGAGATATCAGAGGTGAGAATAGTTAGGAGGACCCAGGTCTTGGGTAAAGAGGCTTCACTTCCTGGCTGGTTAGATGTCTGGGACTGGATATCTATGGTAACCTATTCCTTAAAACCTTGAGGGTTAGCGGAGTATGGTAGCACATGCCTTTAGTTTCAGCACTTTTCAGGCACAGGCAGGCAGCTCTCTATGAGTTCAAAGCTAGCCTGGTCTGCAGAGCAAGTTTCAGGACAGTGAGGGCTATACAGAGAAACCCTGTCTTGAAAAACCAATCCAAACCTACCAACCAAAACAAGAAATTTGGAGGCTATAACAGTCTCTACAGTTATACAAAGGAAGCATGGTCATGGTCTCAGCCATGCACTAAGAAAGCTACTTTACAATTTCTAAGGCCTTGGGTAGGAGGGGGTTCCCAGCCATACACTGTTAAGCTAATAGCTTTTTTTGTCTTTAATTGCTGAGGATAGGATAAAAGCTGCTTTTGTCTTCTTGTTGATTAAATGAGGGTTTGTGTCTAACAGTATTTGCTCATGAGCACACTTAGGACCCACTAATGCAGCTAAGAGTCATACCATTAGAAAGGGCGTGAGGGGACAAGACTCTAACACAGGAAGCCTACATACTTGTATATCATGCCTTACTACAGTTTGGGCTTGTAGCTTCTAAGTCACTCTTAGGGACTCAGGTGACACTTCCACCATGGTCAGTCATAAACATGGACTGTAGAAGTGTCCTCTCATTGTGTTTGTGCATAAGACAGCTACGGGGGCACAGTGGCTGCTCTTTATGTATCCCAGTGAAACCTCAAAAGGCAAACACTGCTATCTAAGGTCGTGTAAATGGTAGTGTAATAACCCAGAGAAACGAATTGATGAAAATTAAAAGTGACACGTGACAAAATTTCTCCAGATAGTTGTGTTTTGTGAGCTGAGTAGAGGATGAGTATGTGTGTGTGTGAGGGTTCACAAGATGATACCACCATCTGAGGGTCATTTGTGTCATGTGACTGAAACCTCGGTGCCTCTCTCCAGACTAAATTTCAACCCCTGCAAGATGAAGAAAGTGACTTTTCGGTGTGTCATAATGCCTGAATTTTCTCTCATTAACTCTCATAATGCCATGGTCTAAAAAGAGCCTACCTTAATATTCTCACCCTACACTCTCAAACTAGAAAATTAAGATGATAAAACCATGGGAAAAAATAAATGCTTGCAGATGTTTCCTAATCCCCCAAATACTACATGATTTTACCTTCTTTTAGTCAGTCTTGGTGTTAGATCACTTATTGTATACAGCTGAAGGACAATTATTTGTTTGGTATCAGTTATTATTAGTCAATAAAACTTTCAGAATACTTATGCATTATTTCTGGTAAGAATTACCCTAACACTGAAGCTATGCAGAGACAACTGCATTGAGGTTTTTAATCCATATAAACTGACATGATTAACAGTAATAAGATTTGAGAGTAATTATAGAGACTCTCATGGACATTAATTAGGCAACAAATGGTGCCTTGGAGATCAATTTCTATTTATCTTCTTTCTAGATAAGAGGCCTAGGATAAGTTTCTTATCAATAAAACAACCTGAAATAGTCCCTAAATAGTAAGAAAAGCAACCCACCTAGCAAACTTGAAAGCCATTAGGCACCAATTTCAGCTACAGCAAGATAAGACATTAAATGAAATCTTGAAATAAAAAAAAATGATTAGAGAACATATCTATCCAAAAAACGATCTGAGCATTCACAAAGACAGCACATGCAGGATCTGTCCTTTGATGTTCTCCTGAAGTATGGTGATTACGACATCCAGTTATAGGATGCTGCAAGGCCAACGTGAAGTGCAAGCTCTTTTTGTTCAGATGATAACAAGTGCTGCTTAGAGGTACCAGCAAATTATTTTATTAGTGACTTTGATACCAATTGATTTGAGGTCTCAAGGCTATCTCCTTTTGACTTGTCTGCGGATATTATATAAGCTCTGTCTTGTCAGCTCATCCCTAAAGGGTTTTGCTGAGCCTTAGGAACCAACTTTCATAGGCTTGAACACCACTGTTAATCTTTTTTTGCATATAATATGTCTGATTGAATGGAACTAGACAGGATGTAGAAAGGGAAATAGATAGTATAAATGACTGGGTTGCTCAAACAGATATTCATAAGGTTAGGCAGGTAATACAGATGAAGTAGGTACCCTATAGGCTACACAGGAACATCTTCAGAGAACAAGATATCTTGAGAAACCAGATGCCATGAAAAAGATAGCCCAGGTGTCAACTGGTCCTTTTGGTTCCAGAACACCCAGAATATTAAAACCTCTTTGGGAGTTTACTTATCTTATATGTGGATGAATCATTCAAACTACAATTTGATACCTAATGAAGCAATATTTTCCTGTAACCTATATGAATCCCACAAGTTCCAATATGTAAATCTCATCACAAAAATAACAAACTCCAGGAAGGATTTAAAGTTAGATGTTATTGTCTAAAAGGAATCACCTGAAATTGCACTTTCTAGCTCAAAAAAATGGTCGAATATAAGTAATTGTCTGTGTTTCAAAGAGAGGTTTGTAATTCCCAAACCCTTAGACTCATGATCTTCACTGTCAGAATCAATGTGTAGAATCAATGAAATAAAAGAGTAGCACACAGAGAACTTCCAATCCTGAGATATTTGTTAAAGCCTGGGGCTTTCTTAGACATATTTACCGATATATGATGGTGTGCCATGTGATATAAGGAGCTAAAAATTACAGAGAAAGCTTTTTAATTATGGAGACTCTTATTCATTGCCAAGTTAGCTGTTTAGGCTTAACATAACAAAATACTATAGATGAGGTGGCTTCTATGGTAGAAACTGATTTTCTCACAGTGGTGGGGTCTTCAAACCTAAGGCAAAAGTATTGGGAGATTTGCTATGTGAGCCTCCTTAGCTGACAGAAGTCTCCTTCTCACCATGTCTATGTGTGTTGTCTCACTCTCACTCTGGTATCCCTATGTGTGGGCACATTCATGAGTACCTGTTGAGGCCAGAGACCAATGTCTGTCATCATCCTCAACTGCTCCTACCTTATTATTGGAGACAAGCTTTCTCCCCTGAGTCTGGATCTCATTGTTTTAGTTATACTGTCATGGCCATGGCTCTCTGGGATCCTACTGTCTCAAATCTCCTAAGCTGGAGTCACAGATGTGGGTGTTCTGGATCTGAACTCAGACCTTATTACTTATATGGCTAATACTATACCCCTGGACTATCTCTAGAGTCTCAAATTTCTTCAAAAATATTATTGTTAAATCTGATATGGGTCTCATTTATAAAACTTGTTTAAATTCAATGGCCCTTTAAAGGTCTCTTCCCCAAAGCCGTTACAAATGGAATACTTGGGGTTAGAAATTTAACATACAAATCTTGAGTAGGATCCAGTCCAGGAAATTCATGTGCTAGCAAATTTTAACAAGAAAATTTTCTGGAAGAAAATTTCTTAATTGTAGCATTTGCCCAGTTTCTGTGCTCTAATTGTTTCCACCTGACTGTTACCATATTCCTAACATGACATCACTGAGCAGGGATCTGGGCAGACAGCAACATGACAATCCCTTTGCCAGAGACAGTGAACAAGGGTAGAGTAAAATGACTGTGCTTTAGAATTCAATTTTTAATAATAGTAGTGTTTAACAACCAGGTAGCAAATTTCCTGAAATACTAACAATGGGCCAAAATGAAGAGAAACAATAAGAAACAGCAGTTCTGTGGTCTTTAGTGTATTAGGGAAGAGCTTGGAGGGCTGAAAGCCAGACAAAAGTGACAGCCATTTTGTGGTTGATGATTTAGCTAAAGGATAGAACACTGAACAGTAGGCCAGAAGCCTCGGTACAATCCCTAACACTGCTACAGGGAGCAATGGAAGTAAAAGGTTCAGCCACCCTAACGCCATACATGTCTAAGGAAACATTGAGTGTTTTGTCTGTACCTTCCAGAAAGTCTTGGATATTCTTGGGGAAGAAGAAGATCCTGCTACTTTCTAGAATTGGTATCTACTTGTCATTTTCAGGCTTTTATATTACAGAATGCAATAGCCTGGTCTACTCTCATTCTGTAGGAGCTCATACCTCTTTTCTTGTGGTACTAAGCTACAGAAAGAGCTTGCCCGAGATGAGCCAGATGTGCTCTGATCATAGCTTAGGGCTGGGATCACTTCTCAGTTTCCACTGGAAAGCGACTGGGTACATCTTTGTGTTATCAGGTGAAGTTTTTCCTTAGTTCTAGCCTTCTCAAATGAAAGAGTTCAGCAGAGAGAGAGACAGAGACAGAGAGAATGCAGGAAACAGAAGTTTATTTAATAATCAAAGTGCACTTCAAAGACACTAAGGAAGACTGACAAGCAATGCAATCTATTTGATCACCCATGTGGATACTTCCTCAGATTATGTTCCCATGCAGCATGGTGCTCTGTGATGTGCATTTTAAAGATTTTAGCAATAGCTGTGAAGTAGGTGGTATATTCATGACCTAAAATGACCCTTTATTCTCTATCAAATTATGATGGACTTAATTTTAGAGCATTCTAATGATCCACTTGAAAAGTCCATAAGGTCCAAGGTCAAATCTGCCATGTGAATGATCTTATAATGAAGCCAGGGCTTTTTGAGGACAGACCCTTCCTCAGGTCTCATGTTTGGCAACCGGGAAAGTTTTTTGTTTAATTTTTTTTTTTAAATTTAGTTTCTCATAGTTGGGAGTTTTTAAGTATATTGAACTACAAAGGGTTGCTCTAGTCCTCAGAAAACAGCTACCAAGATGCAGCTACATACCCTTGGCTCCCTCCTTCCTCAATCCTTGCCCACAGGAATTATTGATGTCAATGTAAGAAAGACCAACTTCATCGCCATAAAACATTTTCAAAAGCAAGGCTGGGTTGAGTGCTGGTCATTTCTATTCTATAAAGAGGACACCAGCTAAGAAAGAACATTGACTTGAATAATTCTTGCTTCCACTTGCTTTGGAAACCAATACTCCCACCTCTATGCTCATCACCCAGCTTTCTCTATGAGTATTATTCCACTCTCATAAAACTACAAGCCAATGTTGAGGAGCCAGAAGTGAAGGGGTTGGTTAGCTCTTCATAGGAAGCAGCATCCCTGATGAACTGCTAACTGGCTCTGGCTTGGGCCAACTCTTATCTGCCTAACTGCCTCAGAACAAGTGAGCTGGGAGTAGAAAGCATTTTAAGTTTCATTTACAGATACAGGGCCCACGGGAACCTTTGCCGAGGTCTTTGCTGATGACTCTTCTTTGCCTTTTCAAAAGCATGGCCAGTGGGAGTCTTTCCCCTAGGTGAATCTAACCCATTTTTCAACAAGTTCACTGACACCTGGAAGCCCTATTTAGCTCTCTGGGATACTCTGTATATTAAAGGTAATCCCTGGAGGGATCTGGGTTCATAAACCACTGAATAAGTCACATGGAGCACAGCAGACTGTGTTTCATCTTAGGAATGAGCACCAAGGGTCATACTATTATTTCATCTAAACTTGAAAAGAAAATTAACATGGCACTGAGAAAGTCAGAAATCCTGCCATTGCATTTAGCATCTGTGGGATGCAGGGTCCCAGAAACCAACCCGGAGTGGAAATACCTGCTTCATGATAAATGAGGCAGAGCCACTGGATTTGGGGATGCATGGAATATAGTGTCAGGAAAGACAAATCACATTCCTCAACACTAGTATACTTGGAAAACCCTTTATTCCTCTGGGAGACAAATATCTCATGCCATCAAATTGAGCTTTCAGTGCTGAGAGTGGAGTCAAGCGGGTTGATCAAGTAGATTGAATTGCTGGTCAATACCCTTGCTATTATTACATTACTGGGAAGTAACTATTCCCTGCTGCCGGAGCCTGGGCAAGGGGGAAGACAGAAGAGAAGGAAAGGAAAAGCTGTGTTGTTTTCCAACTTTGTCCTCACATGTGCTGAAACCAGTAGTGCTAGCCACTGGTTGCTCTTTCTTACTTATTGATTTATTTTTTTAAAATAAAGGTTCACCTACGGTTTTAAGGGCTGTTTTTAAGCCAGGTTGGATATGTAATTCTGGAGTTGTAAGCACAGGAAAATGGTGGAGGCAGACCAGTATTTAATTCTATATCCTTGTGTAGTTTTGGTTCGGGTTTAAAATTATATCTGTGATCTCCAAATAATGGCAAAGATGTTAGCCATCTTTTGAAAGAGGGTAAATTGTCTGGTTGCTAAGTTCTTAACACATTATAATTTGTTTTACATTTCCCCCACCACTCCCTGGCAACCACTAAAGTTAATAAATCGAAGCCTGGAGGAGCTAAGTCTTTTGCAGAGCACCAGGGGACTGTTTGCTGTTTTCTCACATAACTTTGAGGAAATCATATAGCTTTCTAAGAAGCTGTGGGAACCCTTAGTCTCTGAGGAGGATTCAGTGTTCACCTGGGCTCCAGCAGCTGCCTTGAATTCAGTAAATGTGCCTTTCTGGCTCCTTCAGGCCTCAATGGCAGTTCCCTGCTGGGCAAAGCTATAGTGGGATTATGCTGGTAATGTAAATATTTGTCCCATCTATGGGTTTAATAAAAGCTGATTGACCAAAGGCAAACAGGAAGAAGCAGGTCTACCAAGCTAAGAAAACTCAGGAACATCTCAGAGCAGAGACACCAGACAGATGCCAAACACAAATGTCAGAGTCGCCAGAGCTGCCAGGAGATGCAGAGGAAATATTGCTCTGAGAAAAGGTACCGAGCCACACTGCTGAACAAGATGGGTTGAGTTGAGATGAAGGAGTTGGCAAGTTATATGCCTACATCCTAGGTCAATCAGCACAAAATTAATAAAGCCTGTGTGTGATTATTTTTGGCTCAGTGGGGCTGAGAGTGGGACCTAAACTTTTGGTCCAGGTTTGGGAAGTCCGGCCCAGAACATAATACAACACAAAGCTACTTGGCTTTGATTTATTCTGAGTTTTTACTGGATTTTAGGTGCCCGAACAAGTGTTGACAAATTAAACACAAAAATCAAAGACCTCTTTCTGTCTCAAGGATAGAAAGTGGCAAAAATGCTTGAATTTTCTCATCCCTAGATATTTTTTCTAGAAACTTCTTTCCAGTCACACTATAACATGGGAGCATAGCCTGCTGCTGTGGTGAGCCGCAGTAGACATGACTTTACATTCAGGTGCAAGTGTGTGAGAAGTTTTGTTTGAGTCATGATTCACTGCATAGCAGGACCTCAAGGTGTCATGGGCTACTCCTTTCCCCAGATGGTGACAACAGAATTGTGCCCAGATCGTATCACATATGGCCTGGGACAATGCCTTGTGCAGCTTCCCCAAATCCCAAACTCAAAAGGTCTGGGTCCAATTCAGTGTCTTTTTAACACACAGCTAGGCTCTCCCATTGTGACATTTCCAGGAAATGGCACCAAGGGTAGAAGCAGGTGCCACCCAGGCCCTTGCCTGTTCCCTGCCTTGGCAGCTCCCTCACAGATTCCCACAAGAACAGAGGAGGTTGTATCAATGAAAGTGCTCACCCTAAGCTCCCCCAACCCCTCAAACTGAGACAGTCTTTCTGTGTCTTGAGTTGGGTGAAGTAGCATGGTGAGGATAATCTTATGGCTCCTTTGTGGCCTGTTTGCTTCTGGGGCTCTGTTCTTCTCTTCCCTGTGGACCTTCTTGTCTCAACATACAGTAAGTATGTGGGGGAAGTGAGCCCAGGCAGGAGCTGACTGTGGACAGTCTTCTTCCTATCAGCCAGGCAATCTTGGCCTTGAGATATTTCTGTTTGTCTTCCCAGGTGAGGACAGAGAACAAGTAAAAGGCACAGATTTTGAATAAGTCAGTTTTCATTCATCAGAAATGAAAAATAAAACAAAGGAACACTACAAAAAGCATAAGGCTGATCTGAACAGAACTTAAAAGAAAAACACAGTAAACAAAAAAAAAAAAAGTCATTTTGATTTTTCATGATTATCTTTAGTTACCTTGTTACTTGGGGGAGGTTTGATTGGTAAAAGCCTTGGAAGGGTACCTTTTCCTTAGATAAGCTCACCCATCCATCTTTAATGGACCTGTTGTTAGGTGTAGATTATCAATTAAACTAAAATTATTTTCCCCTGATGCATAAACTTGGCAGTTGTTTTTATCTGCCAACACTAGTGAGTGTCAGTGACAAGGGCTTCCACTAAAATCAGATTGTAGAAGACTTTGTAAATCAGTGAATTGGCCTATTGCTCTTAATTAACCCCCAGAGTGCATAGCAGCAGAGCCTCTCTCTCCCCACCTTCCACATTCCAGAGACCAGGAAAGTAAAACAAAGACAGTTAAAGCTACTGTCCCTGGAGGCTGTGAAAATTAACAGCAGGATTTTTTTTTTTTTTACTCCAAAGCCATTATCAGTCATTAGTTGAATTGCTACATAAATGCTAAGTACTCCTTGTTGGTTTATAAAGTTAATCCCAGCCCAGGAAGAGGCTGACTTATTCACTGATCCTGTGGATCTGAAGTGGAGCAGACAGGGAACTTTGGGGCACTGTTGCATATCCAAAGCAGCATTCATTTTAAAGGACACTAACAGAATCATCTTCAGAGAAGCAGAGGTTTAAAAAAGTAGTCGGAAAATACATGGCACCTGTCAGGATATGTGGGGAACATACAAGCTTGAACATGATCATTGGTCATTGAAGAATGAATTGATCATTCAGCAGGAGGTGGCAGGGAGGTACACTGGAGGCAGGAATCTTAAAGAACCAACTTTGGTTTAATAGCCAACTTCTGTGAGTGTCTTCCGTAAATATATTCGCTGAAGTTCGAAGTGATGCATCTATGAGGTTGTACTGGGGTAACAGGGTTTAACAACAGGGAAATAACTGAGTTGTCAGTTCTTGGAAATAAACATTACGTCATATAATGACTATAATATGCTATAACCATTCCTTGCTCAGGGAAAGCCTGCAGAACTCAATTGAGCTTTGTACACCTGCATGGCTTCTGGTTTCCAGCTTTCATCTGGAGTTTCTGCTCTGAGGAATGTGCTTTTCTTTGTGTTTAAAATAGCTAGGTGGTAGCATGGTACATTTGTTATGATATTTCCTTTCTTGTCAATATTTACTGAATAAATGCTTTGCAAGAGCCTATGGCCTTAAGAAGAAAGAGATTATACTCCAGGAACTTACAAGAAAGAAAAGCAGAGAAAATTAAGTAGGAGACACTTATCTACAGTGACAGACAACCACCAATCAGGGCTTCAGAGGGAGGCTGAGCCCAAAATGGGTCTGGTGTCAGTGTCTTAGACTTTTCTGAATTTTAGGGTAGGTGGGGAAGTTAGCTTTGGAAATGAGGTATCGGTCATGAAGCAATGAGCATCTCTAAGAAACAAGGCAGAGAGGTAGAAGAAGCCATTTCTGTGGCCAGTGGTTACAAAGTGGGCCACTGCTGGGTGCTTTCCAAGAGCCTTGAGTGTGGCAACACAGAGAAAACAAAATATCGGAGCACAAGAAGGGCAGCTCCCGGTCCACTGTCTCCCAGATCTCTGGCTGTTTTGGTCCCTTACACCTTCAAACCTTAAGTGGGTGGATATTCTTAAAAATGAAGTTCAGTCTGGTTAAGTTGGCCTAGGACTTAATACCACAATAAGTGCATATCATCTTAAGCCACCCATCTCATGGTATTGAAAAAAAACACATATTAAAGAAAATGCACTGGTGTTCTTTATGTTTTTATTAAGCAGAGGTTTAATGGATTGCAAATTTATAACTGTTGATCAAATGCAGAACTATGGGGGAGTGGTCATCAGAATTCTCCAGGTTGCCTGAAGCTGCTGAGTGATTTGCTCACCTGGGATCTGCTCACCTGGGGTCTGCTCACCTGGGATCTGCTCACCTGGGGTCTGCTCACCTGGGGTCTGCTCACCTGGGATCTGCTCACCTGGGGTCTACTCACCTGGAGCCTGTTCACCTGAGCTCACCTGGGGTCTGCTCACCCAAGGTCTGCTCACCCAAGGCCTGCTCACCCAAGGTCTGCTCACCTGGGATCTGGTCACCTGAGGTCTACTTAACTGGAGTCTGCTTACATGAGGTCTGATCACCTGGGCAAAGATTGAATTGCTCTGGGGAGATTCTTCAGACTCAAGCAGTCTTTTTTTTTTTTTTCAACCAGTCTTTTTAATATGAGTGGCTGTGAAGATGAACCATCAGTTTATATCAAATCTCTCAAATAAGGTTTGAGAAGATGACCTGGTGTGATGGTGAACACTTACAATCTCAGAGTTCAGGTAGCAGAGACAGGAGCATAGAGAGTCTGAATAACAAGACCCAGCTAAAAATACATAGTTATATAAGCAAAATTTCAGGAGGAACTATGACACTTTTAGAATGTGCTGTAAGCTTATTTACAGATACTGAAAATACAGCCATTTAGGACTTGGAGTGTACCTTAACGGTATAATAATTTCATAGCATGGATAAGGTCTCAGCTTTCTTTCACAGCACAACAGTAAGCAAACAAGTAATTTTTAAAATTGAATAAATAAATGAGAAGGCAATGCCTTTCACACAGTAGGGGCAAGATAAATGCTGGATGAGCATGGGCAGATGAAACAATGAATGAATAGTGGTTTGTCTCTGCAGAAGGAGAACATATATTTAATAGGTCATTGACACATCTAGATGTGCAAAAAGCAAGTCTTCAAGAAAGTGTGTATGTGCGTGCAAATAAATATGTGTGTGTGCAAGTCCCACACAGATATCTGCCATCTTCCACTGCAGATACAAAGAGCTTCTCCTCTTTTGTCTTCCAGCCAAAGAGCAATAGTAAGACAAAGTCAAAATCAACATATATATATATATATATATATACACATGTACATATTCAGATAATGAAGTGAAACATAAAATCAGCCACCATTTAGAAGCTAGAGATTTGGGATGGGGCTCCAAGGTCCTTTGTCTTTCAGTAATCAGGAAGAAGTGCAGCCTGAGCCAGTGTTTCCTGGTGACAGTCACAGTGGAACACAGTGCAGCTTGGACCACCTCTGACACATCACTCAGGATTGTCCCTTGATCAAAGTCTGCACATCCCTCCCTGCTTGCCATTTTGCATGAAATGTGATAATCATAAGATTATAAATCCCAATCAATGGAAGATAAGAACAGTTCACTATAGATTAACCTCTTCACACACACAGTGACCTTGACATCCATTTTTAAATTTTAATTCTGTCTTGCACAGTAGCTATCTCATCTATGGATAGAAAGATGAGATTATCGAAATTAAGCAGTTTTTGTGTGTTTGTCCATTAAAGCAAGACATCTGAGGACAGGAAGCTACACTGCACTACAACCCCCTCATAAACACAGATATACCCTGAAGCAACACACAGCTCAGCCCTAGTAAATGTAACCCAAGTGCATCAAGCCTTCTAATGTTACTGTCCATCTTACCATAGTGAAACAGTATCTATAGATCTGTTTATACTCTGGTGGATAATAATAGTGTGTTATATCACAAGCCTTGGAAATCCAAACTTGAAATTCCAACTTCTGTTTCTCCTTACCAGTGAAGCCATTGTCAGTTGGGGATAGTTTGTGCTAGGTTGTTCCTGCTGTGCCCAACCTCTAACTCTTTACAGAAACTCATACAAGAACATGTAAGGGAACTGGCATGTCATGGATCATCTGCACAAACAGAAAACAACTGCACTTGATCTCTAGGCTATAGTCTACGTGCTGAACCTATGTGTCTCTGCGATATCAGCAGTGGAAAGAGAGCTGTCACAGGCAGTGGGCACTGAGGAGTGTCTAGCCTGTGATTCTTTGCATCAGATGAAACTTCTCTTTACAAGTGTGGGGATTTCATGTTTAACCCAAGTCCTCTGTCAGCTTAGATATTGATTAGTGGGCTTTTTTATTCTTTATTTATTATCTCAAATTTGAGTTGTTTCTCATACTATGTAATTTTCAAATTCTTGTAACTTCAGTTAAGGAAGGAGGAAAAATAAAAGAATTGATGCTGTAGGTCTAGGTGTGAAACAGGAGCATGCAGGAGGCAGCTTTGTGCTATAACCTGTCAGAATCAGGGCACACCTTTGGTCAACACTAATGCTAAGCTCCCAAAGTTACACATAACTTACTTTTCTCATTTTCCTGGGCATGGATCCCAGTTATCTCTGACCACATAGGTGCATCGCATTTTATTCTGAATTTACCTATCTCAGGTAGGTGCCTGAAAAGAACCACTGAGAGACTAGGTTCATCTTTCATTTAAGTATCCATGCAACAGCATTTATTGACAGTCTCCTGTGTGTCCAGCTCTGGAAGTGAGACTGGACTGATGAAGAAGCCTGAGCATGATGATGGTGGACCACCTGGACTCAGGCGCTGCATCTGCATCTGCTCCCTCATGCAGCCAACCACACATACACCAAGTCTTCGTGCAGGCTGTTCTGTAAGCTGATGGGTTGGCCAGATGTCAGAAAATCATCACCATAAGTCACAAAGCCAGCCAACTCCCAAGCATGCTTGTTAATGTTCAGGGAGAGGCCTAGGGTTCTAACCAGATTATTTGAGCTTCTTTAGTGTCCTGTCCTAGAGACGTTCTTCTGTCTTATAAAACCAGGTTTGGCTTTCTGACCTGTGGCTCTTTGAAGGTGTGGTGTGAGAGGTATACTCACTGAGGATGAATATTTTAAGAAGTCTCTGTGCATGATGGCTTTACTTTCCTCTCTCAGAATTACTGCTGGCTCTAAGAGTCGAGAACTCAAACTTGTGTGAACTCCTCACACCTTTCCAAATTCAACAAAGCTGACATTTATGGCTTTGTTGAAGCAGAGACATGGCATTTGGCTTCAGACTGTTTGGACTGTGGAGTGTCAGTATAAATAGCTTTGATTGACTTTTGAATCGTGCACATCTGGAAGCAATTTATGGCATTCCAGCTAGATTAAAGAGCATTTTAAAGGAATTTTACCAGTTTCCACCCCCTCCTGTTGGCCATGGTGAATAAAGTTTCAAAGAGGGTTTAGCTGCTGTTCTTCCTAATGCAGAAGGTAGTGAAGTCAAACTCAGGGCAAATGCTTGGTGGGGGTAGGGCAGCAGATAGACGCTTCCTTTGCTAAAAGAACTAAGCACAGAGGTGACTTTCTGTCAGCTGTTTTTGTTCACACTGATATGAAAGAGAAAGCTTCAGTCCCTGGAAAGTTGCTGTGGCTATACAGAGCCCATGAACATAGTTACTTTCAAAGAGGTCAAAGGATTGACTTAGGAGATAAAACAAGTCCCTAGACTCAACACAATGGAATAGGCAAAATTAGACATTACCGGCACTGGGGTGCTGTTCATTCAGCGGGAACATCCACTATCCCCTAGGGGAGATAGAGAGACTCTGGGCTATAGAGCAAGCAAACGGCAGGAGACTGGTGGATCCCTATTGTAGTACAAATTTTGGTAAAGAAGAAAGATACTATAAACCACACTGCATATACATTATTCCTTATCCACCCATCATTATTGTTAACTTACACAGAGAATTTTTGTACTGTGTGGCAATGCACTCAACTTAGTTGGAAGCTATAGAAACAGTGCTTGGCCAGGAATATGTAAATAGTAGGCATATATGTGACACCAAGTCAGAAGATAGAAGACAAGAAACATTCCAGATGAGGAGCCAGAAACTATTTTAAGCCACCAGGAATAGTTAGGAACAGATCAGCAAGGTAAGCATTTTCCCATTTAGACATGGAAGAAACGAGGTTGCAGTTGGCTCTAAATCTATCCAGATTCTCCCAAGGATTATCTCTCACTCCTATTGTGAACATGCACTTCCTTGACATACAGGGTATTTTTAGGGAAATTAAGGCAGACTAACTCTCTGAACCTCAGTTTCCCTATGTTGTGATAAAGACATTTAATAGTCTCAGGAAGTTAAGGAATATACATAAAAATGCAATAGTATATAATATGGACAACACCATAATCCAATGGAAACTATAGTTTGTGGCAGTTAAATGAATATTTCTCTGGAGGGTGGGGCAAGAGGAAACCCTTGAGAAAGGAGACATTCCATGAGTCTCTCTACCCTAAACTGGAAAATTAAATATTCATGATTGGCTCAGGTGCCTGTGCTTGCAGAGAATGATGCCCACACAAGGTCATCAGTGAAGCACCGTGTTCCCTGTGGTCCCTTCTTTGCTCGATGATGCATGAGGGCAGAGCCTTCCCCTCCTTCCTCTCTCTCACTAAAGGAAAGTGATGAAGTAGTGCCCAAAAGGTGGCAAATTGTTCTAAAGATCACATAAAAGTGCAATTTAGTACACACGTTAGGCTGAAGAAAACAACCTTTGTTTCATTATATTAGTTTCTCAGGGATTTCTTTCCTGGGTTGGCATTTCAGTGTGGAAACCTGTCCCCTTTTTCTTAACATAATGAGGCAGTTTTTATGTTTTAAGAACAATAGAGAGAAGCATGAAGACTGATGGATTCTTTAGTTGAGATTTATGAACTGCTGCCTGGAGCCTGGCTGCCAGCCTCAGCCTATGATTTGGAGAGACAAGGAAGCAAAAGCCTGTGTTGTTTTTAGTAATAGTAGAAAGAAATCTAATCGTCAAGACCATGGGATAAAAATGCCCTATCGAAGGTTTGCCTTTCCTTCGATTCGAGTTCAGGAAAATCCACAGACAAAGGAGAGGTTGCTTTGCTTGAGGATTTGAACTGATGGGAAAGGCAACTCAGGAGCTCTTTGTTGACATGATTTCTGGCAGTATTCCTTGTTCCTGGCTCCCTTCTTCCCACTTGTCGGTACAGGCTTGACAAAAAGACATCAAAATAAAACTGTACTGATGTGCCCAGGATCAGTTTTCATGTGTTCTGTATTTGATTAGAGGGGTTCATGGGAAACAAAGAGGGGTGGGGTGAGGGGAGAAGTGGGGAGCAAAGAATGTGGGGTCCCATGGTAACAGCAGGAAATACTCAGAGCAGACACCAAACCTCATTTAAAATGGTCCCTGCTTTAAAAACATGCCAGCCTTGGCAAGCCTGGTCAGAGGCAGCTTAGAGCTCTAGTGGAATCCCCTGCCCTCCCCGCCTTCCCCACTGGCCTCTACGTGCCCCACCATCCCTCCCCTTGCCCTACCACTTACTCATTCTTTTAAAAAGGTTTTATTCTGTTTATTTATGTAATGTGTGTACTTTAGCCTCAGTGCCCTGGTGAAGGTCAGAGGACAGATCTCAGCAGTTCATTCTTTCTTCCCATTATGTGGGTCCCAGGAATCTGACTCATCGGGCCTGGCAGGGAGCACCTCCCCCAGCACAGCCATCTCACCAGCTTCTTACTCAGTATTTTAGTTCAACACATAGAAGTCCCTCCAGTGTGCTAAGACTTGTACAAAATTATAGGATTGCAGAATCAAGGGGCAGACACCCCGTCAGAAGTGGCACACTCTGGGGTGTGTGAATAGTAAAGGATTTAATGTGCTGGATTTTATGGTTCAAGTTGTACATTGATAAAAATGTGGTAAGGCTAAGAGACCTCACGAGGATTAAATCTGAGGGTCAGTGAGGGCGGAACGTGGGTCTGTGATGTGGTCCATCTCACTGCGCCATGTGTAGGAGGCTGACTGTTGGGTACCAAAAAGAATTCTGTCTTCCTGAGGCTGAGCTCACTAGTTCTCCAGTCTGAAGACACAGCAAGAGTGACCAGAAACATTTACTCTAGGGGGAAAATGAGCCGGAGAGTGTTTGTGGCTTTACATCTTATATGTGGTTCTTTATTTTGTATGTGACTGATGTACATACACATGCCTCATCAGGGTGTGTGTACATTTTTGTTCTCCGGTCTGGGAATATTGTAGAACACTCAATGAAAACAATTCTGTCAAGAGATAGTGCATTAAAGAGCAGAGCTCTCTGGAGCAAGTTCGCAGACAATGTCACTTTAGTACTAGAACTGAGACTGCTGCACTCTTCTAATTGTCCCCCCACTGACTCTCCCCCACTCTCTCCTTTTCTTCTAGCATAGTCACCATCCTTTAAACAGAGCTGCCTCAGGGTGGAGCCAGTGGAATTTGGGGGAATTCACAGGTGGATGGGACAAGGCTGCAGACTCTATTTTATCAAACTATTCAGAGGAACCTCATCAATCCCAACAACTAATCTTTATAGTAAAATGTGTTACGCTCTTTTGATGATAAAAATAATCTTCTGGCCACTGTCTTACTAGACACAGAAATTCTGTGAGATAGGCAATCTGTCTGGCACAATGTGTACCCACAAGTATATATATATGCTTAGAAGACTTAAAGACAGTTTTCCTCTTGTGAGCTGAGGACATACATATATACTTTCTGTTTCCTTCCTGGTTTACTGACACCATCCATCACAGTCTGCCAAGGAGAAGGCACTGGGGAGGTGCCTGTTGAGTTTAGCAAATAATTTAATCTTGCTACGAGTTTTGCTTTTCCCATAAAAGTTATAAAAGGGCAGATTGGTGAGCAGTGAGTTTATCAATTACTCTGTGTTTGATGTGTAAACCTGACATTACATCTGTCCCTCACCATCTCCAAGCCCTGAGGAAGCATCTGTAAAGTGACATTTCTACAGCCCTGACCTTCTATGCTGGATCAACCCTCGCCATGAATGCTGCTCTGGGTGGCTGTTTAGCCTCCAGATGTTTGAAGCCCATCATCTGAATCCACATCTAAAAAGCTTGTCGAACAAGATCTAGCTCAAATTACTTTTCTCAATTCCTGAAGTAGAGGGATGGGAGGAGGGCATATTTAAGAAAGCAACTGAGCTGGAGAGTGTGTAAAAACTGAATAGGTCATGCTGTCTTCCCCTATGTCCTTCATCCTATGATGATGCACTCACAATTCACAGAGTGACACTTGCTTACCCAGCCTGGGACTTCTTATAATCCTATCTCCTCTCCTTACCTTTAATTCCTCTTTCAGATTCAGAGCTTTAGAGAACAAAATTACCACCCTCTAATCTGAACTTCATGTAAAATAATGAACTAATAATAAAATACTCAGATGTTGGATTAGTGTCTACATAAAGGAGAGTAAATATAAAGTGCTGTGAGATTGCACGCACTCATGGATGAAAGTGCTTGTAGGGGTGGTGGTGCTGATACCACAGACAAGAAACTTGTGGTAGAATGTTTTTTGTATGATGTAAATAAATAATTGTTTGGACTCATGTAGGACACCGTAGAAGTGGGTGGAGAATCAGAGGCAGCCAGGTAGAGAAAGAAGGTGGAGTTAACTCACTCTGCATCAGACCCCCAAGAGGAACAGACATGTAGA
>PVIH01008637.1:76471-89300 GCA_004025045.1 Sigmodon hispidus
ACCAAAAAAAAAAAAAAAAAAAAAAAAAAAAAAAAACAAAAAAAAAAAAAAAAAAAAAAAAAAAAAAAAAAAAAAAAAAAAAAAAAAAAAAAAAACCCTACTACAACAGAAACTGGAATGCAGAACATGGAAGAAGAAAGACATGTGAGCCGACCAAGCAATTAGTGCTTGGCCTCTCCTAGCCAGCTGCCCCTGTACATGTGGTCAGCAGTCAGGCCTCCCCTTCCCCAGGATGGGCAGCATCAAGAGAGGGAGGGGCTTTGGTAATATGTGTGACACACTGATCCTCCCAGGTTTCTAGAAAATCTCTCTGCTTAACTGTCATGAACTTCCGATTTCCATTGACTTCATTGCCCCATTAATGTTGATGAGGGCACTGGAGATAAGTATACTAAGTCTGAAACTATCGGAAGAAGCTAACTCTTGTCTCTGCTGTACAAGGAATGTTTTCCTCTGTAGCCCTCTGCTCTACACTGTTTTCACTGTTCTTTAACCAGGTGTCCTGGGCCTTTCTTTACTGTTTAAAGTTGTCAATCATTGCCAAGACTACAGTAATTATATCAAATCCAGGCTCTGATATAGAAATTACACTCTGGAGAGCTCCTTTTGGGAGAACTTGATAGACACCGATAAAACAATACTATTGTGAAAATCTAACCTCGTGTGATTGATTAGTTGCCCATATCCTCATTAGCTGAAATTATTTCTTCTATTCCTTTTAAGCTTGAACTTTGATTTTTTAATAAAATTTACTGTCCTGAACACTTCACTTGATTGCAATTAAAAGCACAAATGAACATGAACTTTAATGTGGAACTCTGCAACTCTAGCTCTTACATTTGTGCTTAATCTACATACCAGACACATTTACTGCAAGTATTTATGTCTTTGGGATTATTGTAGCTAATAATGTATTTTTTTTGACTCCTTTAACACTGCTCTTAGAGCTGTGGTTGAAAGCCTTCTCTGAATGTGCCTTCCTCACTCCCAAGCTGGTAATAGAGGATAGGGGTGGACTTTGACAAACGACATGTGAAGCCATGCTGAAAAGAATGATTTATGAAAGTGTATTTCATCCTCCATAGTGTGAAACCATGCCTTTCTGTTTTCCACATTTATTAATGTATAATTAACAAATGAAAATTACATAAATTAATGCGTATATGGTTGTTTGATAATGTATGAATTGTGACATTTGTTATGCACATTTACTGTAAGCATTTCTATCTTCAAAACAACCAAATGATCTTATTTCTGAATTTTTTTTTTACAATTTTAATAGCAAATTGAGTTATAGGCGCAGAAACAACTACTACCTCACATAATTCTCTCTCTCTCTTTCTCTCTCTCTCTCTCTCTCTCTCTCTCTCTCTCTCTCTGTGTGTGTGTTTGTGTGTGTGTATGTGTATGTGCGCGTGTGTGTGTTGATGTGTATATCTAAGCTAAAGCATTGAGTGAGTTTTGAGTATAGAACAATCCTTTCAAGTGTGATCCAAGACTTTGTTCATCTGTGTGACTCCACCTTTTTACATGCTGTTTCAGCATGCCTCCCTGTCTGCTCACACCCTGGGTCAGCATGCCTCCCTGTCTGCTCACACCCTGGGTCAGCATGCCTCCCTGTCTGCTCACACCCTGGGTCAGCATGCCTCCCTGTCTGCTCACACCCTGGGTCAGCATGGCCCCCTATCTGCTCACACCCTGGGTCAGCATGGCCACCTATCTGCTCACTCTAATTCCTGCCAATGGCTACCCACTCACACTCCTCTAATTTTCCCAGTCCTTATGTCAAAGTTTCAGGGCTCTGCACATGAGGAACTTCATCTGTCCCTCACTGAGAGCTTGTCTTTACCAAAGAAAATGCTGAATCTCTAAGAGCAAATTTACAATTAATTCAGGAGCTGTGTGATACAGTGGTGTTGAGGCCAGAGGCTGGCCATCAGAGGCCATTAGCTCTTACAGGCATTTAAGCTTCAATACTGCTCTTAAACCTGGTCACTTTGTTTTGTTCTTTTGGAAATAGCCTTCAGTCAGTAAAACCATGTTTTGACAAATACTCATTCTAAGATTATTAGAATCCATTTCTTTTCTTAATGTTAAATTCACAAGTTGTACTTCTATGACATAATTATTTAGCAGTCACATAAAATGTGTATCTGGTCATTCTTAACAGGCCCATTTATACATGGGCCACATAAAATTTGCATTCTTACTCCAGATACTCATTTATTAATAGTAATAAATACACTGGGCTCCAGGCCAGATGCAATTCAGAGGCTTATAATCTAAGAATGGTCAGCAGAGATGTGAAATGGAGTGTGTGTGTATGTTTTAAATAACATTTTTTAAACACTCTCTTTCAAAAGGGGTTGGAAGTGAGTCCGTTTTTTTAACAAAGGAAAAAGGAAATTTTCAAGTGATGTGTTAATAGATTTAGAAACGATGTCTTTCTCTAAAAGTTTATTCTCACCATGGAGTTTAAGGAGAAAGAAGGGAGAGTGGGCGTAGGGCTTGTTCCTTTTCTTTTTCTTCTTTTTTTTATAAGAGACTATTTATAATAACACCATGAAGCTTTCTATTAGATTTTCCATCAAAAAGAACCTTCTATATTTTCATGGCTTGTTCCCTGAGAGCAGAGATTTGCCCAAGGGTCGGGAAGAGAAAAGAAGCCTCAAGTGGGTGGAAGGCTAGACAGGGGTAACAATCAAATGGCAATTGTTTTATGAATATTGGTGAGATCTAGCAGCACCTTATAGTGTGGCTCATTGAAGAAATGAGTGATAGACAATGTTCAGAACTCCTTAGTGGCTTTAACAGAAGCCACATGTGAGGGAGGACATGGGATCCAGCCCTCCTGTCGAGGGGACTGATGAGCTACAGGCCTTTTTTATTATGTTACTTTTTAAGAATAGGAATTACCGTCTAATGAATTGCTTTTAAGTAGACGAAAAAAGACTCAACAGAGGGGGAAAAGCTCAGGGACACTTTTAAATAACAAAAGTCTTTCAACTCTTGATGGGCTTTCCTGTTCTTTGAACATACTTTGATTAAAGGCCTCACCTGCGCTAAGTCACCTTCAAAGATGACTGACAGTTGTGATCTGGGTGTACTTGTGATTCTTACATGATTATCTTACTTCTTGATTCAGAAACATGGGAAGTTGGCCTTAGGTCAGGTTTTAAAAGTTTCGAGCAAGTCATCATTTACTCAGCACTGCCTTTTGCCTTCCATGCCTAGTGTTCTGTCCCCAGGCCTAGGCACTAACACTTTGTGTTGTTAAATACTGGAATGGATAAAGGAAGATAACTTTTGCATGGTATAGGAGGGACCCAAGGCAGTCCTGAGTTCTCCTTCTCAGATCTTGTAGAAATCAGAGCCCGACTTAATAGAAAAGAAAGTGGAAAATACACTTCTACAAATTGGCACAGGCGACCACTTCCTATTACACCAGTGGCACAGGCACTAAGACCAACAATCAATAAGTGGGATCTCCTGAAGCTGGGAAGCTTCTACAAAGCCAAGGACACTGTCAATAGGACAAAACGCCAGCCTACAGAATGGGAAAAGATTTTCACCAACCCTACAAGTGATAGAGGACTGATCTCTAAGGTATATAAAGAGCTCAAGAATTTAGAGCCCAAAACCTTGAATAACCCAATCAAAAAATGGGGTACAGATCTAAAAAGGGAATTCTCAGCAGAGGAACTACGAATGGCTGAAAGGCACCTGAAAAAGTGCTCTTCATCTTTAGCCATCAGAGAAATGCAAATCAAAACAACTTTGAGATACCACCTACCACCTATTAGAGTGGCTAAGATAAAAGGCACAGATGACAGCCTATGTTGGAGAGGATGTGGAACAAGGGGAACACTACTCCATTGTTGGTGGGAGTGTAAGCTTGTTCAGCCACTTTGGAATGCAATATGGCAGTTTCTCAGAAAACTGAGAATCAATCTCCCCAAGCACCCAGCAATACCACTTTTGGGTATATACCCTAAAGAGGCACATTCACACTCCAAAGGTATTAGCTCAACTATGTTCATAGCAGCATTATTTGTAATAGCAAGAACCTGGAAACAACCTAGATGTCCCTCAACTGAAGAATGGATTAGCAAACTGTGGTACATCTACACAATGGAATACTACTCAGCAGTAAGAAAAAATGATATCCTAAAATTCACTGACTCACTCTTGGGGGAGGATGGACAAAACTGGATTTGGCCAGGAGTGGAGACTGATCCAAACATTATTGGGTCAGTGGGACCATAAGACTGTCTACTCCCTGCCCAGGAAGGGGATGGGGAGTTGTGAAGAAGAAAAATGACCTGATGTGGTGGAAGGGGGAAAGGACCTAGAATAAGGATATACAGGGATGGAAAAAAAAAATTCAGAGGGAAAGCTGAACACAAAGTAAATATATGTATAGCAATCTTATTTGCATTATCACCCTTCATAAGTCATGCTTATGATTTTTATCCTCTTTATAGTTATTGTTAACTTTTCAGCATTTTAAATTCTTTTTACTGTTTTTTGATAAATACAAAATAAATAAAGAAATAAAATAAAATAAAATAAAATAAAATAAAATAAGCATAACATCTAATTTCTCAAGCTAGGTAAGGACACAATTAGATTATATTATACATCTTTAAAGCACTGAGCAATTAATCTATAGTAACTTTGTAGAAAACGTTGTTTTGCTTAATGTTGTATTCCTGCTTTGTTGTTTGTGTTTCAATAAAAATCAGATCTGAACTTTTTGAATGAAATATATAAAAAAAGACTCTGACTTGGCATTGGATATAGCTTGTACTAAACTTCCACACCTTAGTTTTTATTTTTTCTACCTTCTCCTCTTTAAGAATTACCCCAAAATGGATATCTACTATAATTAAAGATATTTTTAATGTCTTTAGTCTGTGAAGTGATTTCTCCATGGGAAAGCATATTATTTCTAGAAAAAAAAATCCTGCATTTTCATCCTTTCTGAAAATGGTTTCATAGACAAGTTCTCTTGTGTTTATTCAGGTGGCCATGATCCCATTCTGTTTCTTTCCAATGAAATGGTCTTGTTGTCTTTTGTACCTCACTTTTTAAATTCTTAAATAAATGTACCACCTCAAATTTTAAACTTTAAAAAAAAAAGAAAAGAAATCAGAGCCCGGACTTGAGGGTTGCACATACCCAGAGTGTGTGCCCATCACATGACTAACTTTAATACATTTTGGGAATCTATTTAGAGCTGTAACTAAATGAGACTATTTTATGGTGTACAAAATGGTAAATATATAACTTTTATATAAATAAACTTTGATTAAAATAACTATATCTAAATCTTCTTCATAGAAGCAGTAGAACATGCAAGATGCAAAGAGAATGTGTAAAACCAGTCTTGTATTCTCCACCCATGTCTTTCCCAAATATTAATCCCCTCCTTCCTGTAGATTCTTTTACTTTAACTGGAAGCCTTGTGGACATGAGGTTTGTAGTTTAAAAAGAGCCATCAACTCATTGTCAAAATCTGCCAAACATCTTGTATCTTGGAAAAATGGACTGTAATCCATCCTCCTCAAAAAACAACTACAGAAAGCTGCAAAGCTAGTTTGATGACTCACAGAATCCTAAGAGAAGACAAAGATGTCAGAATTATATCTAGGAGATGATTAGTCCAGAAACCCAGGGAGAAGAGACGCTTCTCTTAGCAGCTCATCAGTGGGGAAGGTAATGAGCTGGGACATGTTCATGGATATGTTTGCATACTTCATAGCTTCCCTATTTCTTTCTTCTGTTTTTTAACTGGACAGAAGGAAAACTGGGAGCTGTACACAGGAGTGTCAGATGGCCTTCAGAGGGCAATTCAAGATGTCCAGTGATATGACTGTGAATATCTTAAGAATTAGTGGATCGGCCCCTCCTTCTTCCCATTATCTACCTCCTCTCTCTTCTCTTCCCTTTCTCACCCCTCCCCTCTCTTCTCCCTTCTCCCTGTATCCAGGGAAATGGATTCTTTCTGTATGGTCCTTCTGTGGCAGCCCAGCTCTCCATTCAGCTGTCAGAGGACTTCAGTGACACTGCCCCTACAGCCTTGTACAGGCTGGTTTATCTCCCATAACAATCAACCTGAATGGCTTTTCAGATTTATGTTTTCTAATACTTTATGAAACTTTAAAGGAATGTGAAGTGTGAGCCTGTGGCATACACGATTCCCTGTTATGAGCTGAAATCAATTACTCAGCAAATCACAAACGTCCCAAATCTAACAGCACTGGCAAGGCTTTGTGGCCCTGCAAGTTCAATATTTTCATTAGTTCTAAGATGAGATTTAAGGTAACCATCTTCTTAAAATATGTTGTAGATGTGAACTATAAAGGACATTTTAAATATTGTTAAATTATGAATGTGACAGTATTTTATTACACATTGGTAAATGATATGATCAGATTTAATATCAGCTAAACCCAATCAATAGCTTGAATAAATTTGTAATACATTCCTTAAAAAAAAACAAAAAAAAAAACTTGTCATAGTCAAGCACAGGCCGACATACTCAGGAAACCATGGGTTCTGCCCAGCCATTCTGTTTAGAGTAGAATAAAGCTGTTTCAAGGCCACCTATTCTGGTGCTAGTTGGACAATACTTACACAGCGGAGTGAGCAACAATATGGAGAGAAGATGGCCCTGTGTGCAGGCATCTTAACTTCCCCAGGAAGCTCCTAGGGTAGGTTGGCATGCCTAATGCATTGCAGAACTTGCTTATAAATCTCTTGGGAAAGTGCAAAAAATAATCAAAGTAGTCCCCTAAAACATTTCTTAAGTGAACACAGACAGAATGAAAAAAGGTCCAACACAGACCAAGCTTGGAAAATACAGAAGACATTGATGGTCTGTAAACTACTAAATGTATCTGGTTTTGGTTTTTGTCAACTTGACACAAACACATCTTGGCACAAACATCTGGAAAATAAGAATTCTTAATTGAAAAAAAAAGTTTTCATCCAATTGACAAATAGATTTTTATTGTTTTTTAATTAATGATTGATGTGGGCGGGTCCAACTGACTGTGGGCAGTGTCACCTCTGGATAGGTGATTCCAGGCTTTATAAAAAGGTAGCTTGAGCAATCTCTGGGAGAAAGTCAGTAGCAGCACCTTTCCACTGTCTCTGCTTTATCTTCTGCCTCCAAATTCCTGCTGGAGTTGCTGCCCTGACTCTCTCAGTGATGGGGTGGAACCTAAGAGCCTAAAGAAGAAATGAACCCTTTCTTCCCCACAGTAGTTTATTACAGCTATAAAAAGGTAACTAAGGGACGAAGCATTCATCATGACATGGAAAATTGGGTTTCCATAGTACTGATGCTATGTCAACAAGTTAATTAAGCTTTGCTAGTATTTTTCCTGTGAGTCCACCTTTGCAGACACACATAATCTCTCTTTTACCCCACAGAAAGAGAGAGAGAATATTTAATATTTGATTGAGCCTACAAATTGAAGTTTGTGTTGGCTGTTTTCTAACTGCTGAGAAGTACACTTGGATGCTGTTTGGCTCTGAGATATTTTCCTGCTAGCAGTCAGCAGGGACAACCCGCCTCATTAACTTATCCTGTGACCAGAGGCTTACAGTCTTTCTTTAGACCACCCATGGCATTCTAAACTCCACTATCTCCTGTGGCAAATGAATCTGATTTTCTAAGTTTTCCATTTGCTGGGGCTTCTGGAGGCACCACAACCACGAGCTTTACAGATTACTTACTGAAAGGAGCCTGGGAATTATTGCTATCCATCGGTAATTAGGTAGTTCCAAGGAAAATAATAAAACTCTTTTGTGCCTGGGAGATCAGAATGGTGCACAGTGACTCGTATTAGTCAGCTGAGTAATTATGTAATTACACAAGAAGGGAAAGAAAGCCCTTCAGATTGTTTTTCCTAAGAGGCACTTTTGGAATAGTTCCAGCCCATCAGGTACTTATGTAATTAGGTCAGGGCACAATCCATAAGGAAAGGCTGGGGGAATTCATTTAAAAAATGTTTATGTAAAAGACCCCAGTGGAGAAAGAGAGGAGTTCTTAAAGGATTCATGCAGGCTCCAACCACAGTGTTGGGAGCCATGGCACTTACTAGTGTACAAAGCACACAGACGGCTCACAGTGTCGGATGCTATAGCACGTACTAGTGAGAAGTCATTGGGAAGATCCCACATCCAGTGCTGGAAGCCATAGGCATACTAGTGGATAAGGCATTGTGAAGATTCCACATAGAGCATTGGAAGTCATAGCACATTCCATTGAACAAGATCACTAATATGTGGGTATACAAGGGCCAGTGCTCTATTGGGGTAATCATCATACTCTACTTAGTCCACAGTAGGTACGGCCTCCCATTCACTAACTGTGGTGGCTCTTGGCTCTTCCTGCTAGTGCAGTGAACTGAGATTCTCAAAGCAGTTGAGCCCAGGAGGCCCATATTCTAGCAGCACCTCTGCCCACTGCACCACACTGCTTGCCAGCATTTACAGTTTGAATTACAAATGATTCCATGCATATATAGACCAACATGGCTTTTTACATTTTTATCTTTTCACTTCTTATAAATATTATCCAAATAGGGTGAAAGTGATGAAGTTGGTGGCTTAGTCATCTCAGGTCCCCTCTGGATTTACTACAGGGTTGCTATAAATTGTATACCTCAAGAATGCTGTATATGAAAAGTAGAACGCCTCTGATAAATACACTAAATTTCTCGTATCCATTGAGGCATTTGGTGAGCATTTGGAAGGACTATATTATGATGTTGGTGAATTTGCTTCATTATATAGATGTGCTTGTTGTAGTTCTTAGGAAATGTTTATAATTGTCCTGGCATTTCCAGGATGGTTCTTATGGATTATAATTCCCATGATAGCAGACAGCTAAGTTTCCCTGGCCAAAGACAATAACACTCAGATTCTTTCCTCTTTATCTGATTGCTTTGCTTCATCCAGCCATGCTTTTATAGTTTTAAAGGATTAAGGAAACATATTTCTAAAGAGAAAAGACATAAGGCCACTTCAGAACTTTAGTTCATTAAATATATAATTGTCTCTGATGCAGAAAACCTGAGCTGTTCCTTTCAGATGGCTTATGAAGTCTGCTGGGTGAGGCCAGACTCGAATTGTGTAGCTCGTGATGGGTGGCTGTGGCAGAAAAGCCTGGCAGAGAGATGGCAGGTATGGGAGAACAGCCTAAAGATGCTTGGGGGCTCAGTCCCTCTGTCAACTCTGGAAACACCCTAGAATTCATGAGACTTTATTTGAAATTGTCAAAATTTTGTCAAATTTGATTAAGCATTCTAAGAAAGTTAGTGTTGAATTCAATAGAACACATGCACGCTAGGCTGGCCAATCACTGAAGCTGGCACACCAACTCCATGTTCCTTTTTCCAGCAGAGATACTTTCCCTGAGAAATTCTAGAAGCCTGTCAACCAGGCTGCAGAGTTTATTAAGGCCATACAAGGCTGAGCACATTTTGTGTGACACTTTTTTTGATGACATGTGTAAAGGACTGTAGAAAAATTGAACCTAAAAATCTCCCTCCACTCTCTCTCATGCTATTGCTGTGTTCCTGGATCAAGAAGTTGTACATTCACACTGCTAGGTGTAGTTGTTTCTGAGTGCTCCAGACACAAAATACTTTCAATATTCTTGAAATGGCCTATGTCTTGCACAGAATAAATCTCAGGTGAAATGATATCATGGCTGGCATATTCAAATGAAGCTGTACTTATTGGGATACAGACACAGTTCAATGGCAGATTGCTTGTATTGCCTACATGAAGCCATAAGTTCAGTTCTTATTACCACCAGAAAAAGCAGAGCTACTCAAAAAGATAATATTTTGCAAAGTTAAATTACATCCTGTAACACTGAAATAAAATGATTTGGTTTAGAGAGACAAATTGCTTGTGTGTAAGTCATTTTGTAGCAATGTACGTGATGAACAACTTGAAGGAAGAGATTTGTTCCAGCTCAGAGTCAGCATGCACCAGTCCACAGTCTCCCAGTATATGAGTTGGAGTCAGGATGAAGAGAATACAAAGCAAGCAGGGGCTGGGCTCTGTGTATAGTCTTCCAGGCCTGTACTTATTGACCTACACCTGCCAGCAAAGCCCCACCTCCTAAAGGATCTACAGTGCCCCCTAATGAGCCCCACAACTTTGTAATCAAGCAGTCAGGCATAAGCTGTGAAAATGCTTCACATTCCAGCCTGTGTTCTGTTGAGAAGAGAGCAGCATTACAGAACACAGCACAGCAGCTCCACAATGTCCCAGTACCGACTTCCCACTCCACAAGGCGACATTGTCAACTTTTTATTGATTGCTTAGTCCCCTGACTAACATTTCTAAATGATGTGCTCATATATTTCAACATTTCATATTTGACATCATTTGTTGGCATGCAGCTATAAAGCTTTTAGCTCTTCCATAGAACATTTATGTGTTCATTTCCTTTCTTTCATTTGCCAGTATATTTATGTTGTGATTTTCAATCAATATTATATTTACATATATGATTGCTCACATGTGAAACTGTCATATACTAGGAATCCATTTTTCCTCAAGTACATTAGCTTGATTCTCAATAACTCTTTCAATTCTATAGACAGTCTGATGTTTTAATTCTCTCCAGTCTAAATTTTCTCTTATACTTTCCAGCTATTAAAATTTTTCTTGGCATATTTCTCTTCCTGTTCTCTGCTTTTCTATGCCATCTGACCTTGTGGACGTCCATCTTTTGGGCTTGGGTAGAGACAGAGTGTATTCCTTGACATGCTATGTTTAACAGTGTAGAGTAGGACTTTCTGCGTGGGGCCACGGGAAGGAAGGAGTCGGCTGCTAAGAAAGAATGAATGCTTATCCAGAGGAAAAGCAGGTGTTGAGATAAAGCAGACATTAAACTACTTGCCAAGGCTATTAATAAACAGATAAAGTGCAGAAGAGGTATGGGATGGTGTAATTGTCGTAAGCATTCAACTTGTAAATGATGAGGGAAAGGAGATGTTTCTGGCTCTAAAATATGTCTTGACCTGTTTTGAGAAAAAGAACACTTGCTGCAACTTTCAAATTCTTTGTGTCTAAATGCTGAGAACTTAGCCTCTTTGAGTCCTAAGTGCATAAGTGTAGGACACAAGAACACCACAGTATTTTTGATAAATAATAAACCTTTTTTGACTTAGCAGATGTTTCATCATTGATAGAAATTTGTTTTATCATACACTAAGCCTACCAAAATGTCACAACACATCCCATAAATATAGGCCCCTATTAACTATTAAGAGTGCTGGGGGCTTTGTGCTCTCATACTGAGTGGCATATTCAGCCTTCTAATAAAATTAAAAAGAAACTTAAAGAGGTAGAAATATCAATTTGTCATTATATATATGCATATGTACATATATATATATCCCACGAATTTGTGTGATTTCATAAAAATATACATCTATTTTAGGTGGCATTGTTAAAGATACTGTCGTTAATGCAGTAAGAACAGTGAGAAACCAGAGAACGGATGTCTTTAAAGGGTGTAGTTCATGACTTGTGTAAGGATTATTTGGGTATCAGTCACATTTCATTATGATGGATGCTGAAATTTTTACTTACAAGTTAGATCTACAGGCAGATAAAATTGCTAGTGCAAGGTGTGTATGTGTGTGTGTGTGTGCGCTCGTGCGCGCGCACATGCGTGCACGCACATGTGTGCCTACAGTGGGAGATAAGTTAGGCCAAGCTATTGTCCACCAGACCCCAGAGGGCATGCAGCTGTCATAAAAAATACAAACAAAAAAACAAAAAACTGCATCTCTCTATGGGGCCATCCTTATCTCGTTCCTAATGTTGTGGCAGAAGTAAATAAGCTCCAATACTAGTCTCAATTACAAAATAAGAAACATCCTTTCAGTGTGGGAGTGGGAGTGAGATGTGGAGATTATCTGTCTCCTATACAACCACTACAGAGATTCAAGATGAAGAACCCATGGAGCCCAGTCTACACACAGACACCACAAACTTGATTGTGGGTTATTAGTGTAGAATTGTCATGTAGAAAGTGTAGTGGGATTATGTTATTACATTGTAAATAATTGTCCCGCCTACTAGTTTAATAAAAACACTGATTGGCTGAAAGCAGACAGAAAATGTGGACAGCTACCAGACTAAGAAAACTCTGGGAACAGGAAGAATAGAGCAGAGATGCCAGGAGACACAGAGAAAAGAAGCTGAAATGCTGCTGAGAAAAGGTACTGAGTCCCATGGCTGAACAAGATGAGTTGAGTTCAGATGAAGGAGTTAGCAAGTTCTGTGCCTGGGCCCTAGGTCAATCAGCATATAATTAATGTAAGCATCTGTGTGTTTATTTGGTGTAAAGTGCAGAGGGCCTGCAAGCGGGTCTGAACTTTGGGGCTAGGCCAGAAAGTCTGGGCCAGAAACCTAATACAGATACAGAAGTCTAGAACAGGCTGGAAATTCAGGGAGAGTGGGAAGGTGAATGCTGAGGTAATAGGGTCAAAAGGAGGAAGTGAAAGCTAAAATAACTGTGGTCCTAGAAAGAGGGAGAATACGAGATAACAGAAAGGAGCAGTTATAAGAAGTGGCCAGGGACACTGTGCTAGTCAGTGGTTCATGTGTGCATGCCTGCATTGATGGTAACCCCACTGAGAGCTAGTCAGTGGTTCATGTGTGCATGCCTGCATTGATGGTAACCCCACTGAGAGCTAGTCAGTGGTTCATGTGTGCATGCCTGCATTGATGGTAACCCCACTGAGAGCTAGTCAGTGGTTCATGTGTGCATGCCTGCATTGATGGT
>PVIH01008638.1:0-89208 GCA_004025045.1 Sigmodon hispidus
GACAGTGTAGATGTGGACAGTGTAGATGTGGACAGTGTAGATGTGGACAGTGGAGGATGTGGACAGTGTAGATGTGGACAGTGTAGATGTGGACAGTGTAGATGTGGACAGTGGAGGATGTGGACAGTGGAGGATGTGGACAGTGGAGGATGTGGACAGTGGATAGACAGTGTAGATGTGGACAGCTCACGCTGTTCCAGGGATACTTTACTCATTACAAGTCATCACTCAGTCAGTACATACTTGTAATATTTGTAATACTTGTAACTTAGTCATGGAGATTCTAATTTTACTGAATGCAATGTCTTTTCTATGAAATCTCCAGACATCTTATTGCTGTGTCTTACATGTTAGTCATAATCACATTTATTAAAAATACATTGAGTACATCTAGTAATTCTAAGAGGAGAAATGTCTGGCTGTTCCTCATGCAGAGCAATAGCAGAGAGGTTAAGATATGAAATGCACACATACTGAAGACTTCTCAAGTTAATATCACATGCTTAATAAGGACACATAAAATCTCTACCAGTGAGGGCACAGATGGCTCAGTGGTTGAGAGCATTGGGTGCTCTTCTAGAGGACCCCAATTCAGTTCCCAGCACCCACGTGGCTGCTCACAACTGTCTGTAACTCTAGCTTCAGGGCAAAACACCACTGTGCATAATAAGTAAATAAATAAATATTTTTTAAAAAACCTCAACCAGTGACTAGGACTGTAGACTAGCAGTGTAGACATTTATCATCTTAGTCATGTAAATACAGTTTTAACCCTGAAGTTGTTTATGAGTCAATCTGGCTTCTCAGTGGAGTACTATGCAGCAGGAATAAATGATCTGCAGTTTCATATATAACAACACACTTAGCAGCATTGAGAGGGAAGTTGTATCTTGTTTCCCTTGATATCCTTGTTAGGAATTAGCTGACTGTACATATGGAAGTGTGTCCAGCCACTCTTTCGCTCAGCTCACCTATGCATTTGCTCTCCTGAGCCTATGAGTGGTCATTTTGGTTTTAGTTTCAAAACAGAATAATTGTTCTTTTTTCAACAAGCTCTCCAGGTGGTTCTCAGTTGACTAGTATGGACACATGTTCAGTTTTAAATCCACCAGCCACGTCAGATGTGGGTAGCCAGCCACCACAACGCCTGGCAAAGCAACACACTCTCATTCTCCACTTGGAGTCCCTTAAGCCCTGTGGTTCAACACTAGCAGCAGGTAGACCTGTAGACCTCTGTGTGTGTGTGTGTGTGTGTCCACCAGCAGCAGATAGACCTGCAGACCCCTGGGACTTGTGTGTGTGTTCCCACCAGCAGCAGGTAGACCTGCAGACCCCTGTGACATGTGTGTGTGTGTGTGTGTGTGTGTGTGTATGTGTTTGTTCACCAGCAGCAGGTAGAACTGCAGACTCCTGTTACACATATGTGAGCCTCCTTAAGATCTAAAGCTGCTGATGCCAGGCTTTCACACCTGCCAACTTCTCAGAGCCACCCCAATGCCTAACACAGAATTCTAACTAGATTGATTAGCATCTCTTCCCTTTGTCCTGTAGACCAACCTCTGCTTTTCTCCTAGTTCTGTTTCCCGCTAAGCACGAGGATCCGTTTTTTTTTTTTTTTTTTTTTTTTTCAGGTTCAAATTTTTCAGTTATTTCCACTCCTTCCTTTTATGTTCTCCCATACTACTAAGAAAAAGTTCTCAACTTTCTCCATTCTGTCCAAGAAGTTCCTAATTCTGTTTTTGTTGTTGTCCTGTTATTTTGGAGATAGTTCCTGCCTGTGTACTCAAGGCTGGGTTTGATTTTGCAGTCCTGCCTCAGTTTCTAGGGCACAGGGATTACAGGAATGGAGCACCATGTTTGGCTGTTCCTGTTCTTTCTCTATTCACCATGATCCCTCTTTTCTGTTTCTGTTACTCTATTGCATAGCCCTACCAGCCACACTTCTGATGGCTAAGCTGTGTATATTTGGATCTTTCACCTCTGAACTGAGTCACACTTAAGGGTTTTTTCTGCATTCAACATCGCCTCTGAGAGTCTCTCACACGTGTAGCTGTTAATCATCTACTTTACTGTTACGTGTTGTATGATATCTTTGTGAATACTGAATAATGCGTTTACTTTTTTAATTTTTAATTTTATATGTATGAGTATAGGTAGGTCTGCCTTGTTATGTCCTGCCAGCCAGCTCCCAAGTAACTACAGAAAGACTTATTATTAATTATAAAAACTCTGCTGATAGCTTAGGCTTGTCACTAACTAGCGCTTACAACTTAAATTAACCCATACTTCTTATCTGTGTTCTACCATGTGGCTCAGTAGTTTCTTTAACAGGGAATGCTCATCTTCCTTCGCCCTGCACTCTTCCCCTGTCCACAAGTCCCTTCCTGCCTAGCTATTGGCCATTTAGTTCTTTATTAAATCACATCTCCACAGTGTACAAAAAGATTATTTCACAACAAGTATTCCTTGCCTTCATGTGAGTGAACCATGTGTATAATGCCCTCAAGGGCTAGAAGAAGACATCAGACACCCTTGGACTAGAGTTACAGCCAATTGTGAGCTGCCGTGTGGGTTCTGGGCCTTGAACCCAGGCCTTCTAGAAGTGCAGCCAGTGCTCTTAGCCTCTGAGTCATCTCTCCAGCCCTGCTCACTCTTCACTGAGCCTTGAGCCCATGATCATTGAATCAGAGGTGTGTTATTATGGGTCATCTTTTGGATAGAAAGCCTTATGTACTTTTGTGTCATGGACTCCTTGGAAATGTTTTAATATTTTTTAAAGAGTTATTTATTTATTCTGTATACAATATACAGAAGAGGGTACCAAATGTCATTATAGATGGTTGTGAGTCACCATGTGGTTGCTGGGAATTGAATTCAGGACCTCTGGAAGAACAGTCAGTGCTCTTAAACTCTGAGCCATCTTTCCAGCCCAGGAACATTTTAATATTATTGGTAACTTTTCAAAATAAAGTTTTAGTTGTTTAGGGTTTTTTTGTGTGTGTGCTGGGGTCTCAAGTTCTGTAAGATATACTGTCCCACTGAGCTATGCTCTCAGCCACCCAAGTCAAGTTTTTAAATGTACACAGGGAATTGTAGTCATATGAAAAAAAAATGACATTTTCTCTTCTCCAAAATACATGCATATTTTAGAAACAATTTTTTATTGTCTAACAGTCATATTTCTTCAGAATAAACATAATACAAAGAAAACAAATTTAATAAAAACTGTATATATGTTGTTCATTAGAAGTTTTTGATACTGGGTGGTGGTGGAGCCACACCTTTAATCCCAGCACTTGGGAGGCAAAAGCAGGTGGATCTCTGTGAGTTAGAGGCCAGCCTGGTCTACAGAATGAATTCCAGGATAGCCGGGGCTGCGCAGAGAAACCTGTCTTGAAAACCAAAAACAACAACAACAGAAGAAATAAATGTTGAAAATGTTGTTGTTATTTTGAGAGATGGTTTCATGTGGCCAGTGTTGGCTTGTGTAACTGATTATGGCCTTGAACTCTGGTCTTCCTGCCTCCATGTAGAAAGTGAGGGGGTTGGGGGGTTACAGGTACTACCGTGCCTGGCTTGAAGACTGTTATTATACGCAGGACTTTGTGCCTTCCCCTGTTGAAACTAAACAGTCAAGTGTGAAATAGCATTTTCCTAGCTTATTTAACTTGGGAAGATGTCTGTGTAGTCTTTGAACAAATGCCGGATGTATTTAAAATGCTAAATGTGTGAGCCCCAGGGCTTTATTTCATCCTTTGCACTCACACTCCTCCCAGGGATGATACATGTGTGACGTGTCTCAGAGGTGTGTGGATGGCAATGGAGGAGAATGCTGGAAAGCATCATTACGTCTTAGCAGGTGGGAGGAGGGAAGGACACCGCCCCTGACTTTTAGGTTGTGACCAAAACTCCATGTGATGTCAGCAGTTTCCAGGTCTTGCACTCGGAGATTGGAGGAGGAGGGTGGAGTCTGGCTAGCTCTTCAGAACTCAGGTCTTCCCCAGTCTCCACTGCACTGATTTCCACAGGAAAAGCAAAAGCTTCTTTCTCACACACTTCCAAAACCTCTCGTGAGTGCAGCATGGCACAGTCTAGACTGTTTGCTGCTGCCCACAAGCCTGGGGAGCATGTTTGTAGGCTTCTTTTCTTTCTTAGAAACTAGGAAGGATCGTAGCAGGGTTGAGAATGGCTGCAGAGTGCCAGAAACCACCATCTTGCCCAACTTGGATTTCTCATGGTTTATTTTTCATATTCTCTTTTAAATTTTATGAATTATACTTATTTACATAGTTTTATGGTATATTTGTGTGTGCGTGTGTGTGTTTATGTGGGTTTTTGTGTGTGTGTCTGTGTGTGTTCAAGCATAGATCAGAGGAGTTATATGTGTATGTACATGTGTGTGTGCTTGTGTGTGTGTATATGTCTGTGTGTGTGTATGTATGTCTATGTGTCTGTGTGTTTATGTGGGGTTTTGTGTGTGTGTGTGTGTGTTCAAGCATAGATCAGAGGTGTACTTACAAGAGTCCTCTGCTTTCACCGTATAGCTCATCAAGAATGAACTGAGTATGAAAGGTCCATTGCTTCATGTATGTGAATACAGATGCATATATGCCATGCATGTCTGGGTCACCTTGCACCCGCTTGCCATAGTGTCTGCCTGCTGTCTTGTGTAGGAGCACTAGGGGTGTAGCCTTGCTTTATGAGAGTCTGGGGATCTGAATTCAGGCATTCACCTGCATGGCAAGATCTTTAACCATAATCATCTCCCCAAAACTTTAGAAAAGATGTGTGTTTGCTTTTTCCATAGCCGTAGGGCACTGTCAATCTGAGAACCTATTGAAATAGTCGAGGATAGTCAGGCCACATGGGTCATTTGATGCAGATTCAGATCCTTGAAAGATGTTTGTGGTTAGGGATTTTTTTTCCTTAGGGATGATTTTCTTTTTCTTTCCATATAGTCAAATTTCCCTCCTCTCCTTGAGGACAGGTTTACTTTTTACATGGGGGTTTTAGTTTGAGTCTTGGAATCTTTTATTAGATGCCTGATTCAGGGAAGAGTTCTGTTCACTGTGCCTGTGCTACTGTCAAAACCCCAAATAATTAAAAAGTAGACTGAGCAAGCCAGAAAGCATCACTTTTTCATGGCCTCTACATCAGTTCCTGCCTCCAGGTTCCTGCCCTGTTTGAGTTCCTGCCCTGACTTTCTTCAATGATAAACAGTGATATGGAAGAGTAAACAGATAAACCCTTTCCTTTACAAAAAAAAATAACCCCAAAACACCTAGGAGGCACCTTGGTGTCTCTGGAGAGACAGAGAATGCAGATGGCTGGGTGTGGTTTATACCCACTGAAGCAGCTGGCTCAAGGCTGCTTAGGGCCTTCACCTTAGGGACCAGTAGCCTCAGTAATACCTGTGTTCTCCTCCCTTTAAGGGCTGAATTTACTTGTCAGCTCAGTGATGCATTTAAAAGGACGTTGCTTTCCAAAGTTTGCTGAGCATTTGAAGTTGTTCTGAACGATTGAGTTGTTGGCATTGCTGCTAAAAAGTCAATCCTCGTGTCCCTCATTTATGAGGGGGGTGTCCCTCATCTGGGAGAGGGTGGCCCTGCTTTGGGAAGGGTCATCTCTTTAAGGCCTGGATCTGGTCGTGTTGTATATTTATCTATAAGCACAAATCTCTCTTTCCCCTGCTGCTCCCTCTCAGTCTTTGTTCAGCAGAACCTGGGTCGGGTGGAGAGAGCAGCGTAGGCTTTGGAGTTGCACTGCCTCAGTTGGACCTCAGTTCCAATCATTGTCTAACCAACAAGTCACTGCAACCTTTTTCCGTTCAAGTTTCCCCCCTGGAGAAACTATCTGTATGATAACAATACCCACCATAGTCCTTGGGAGCAAAGAACATCAAATGTTAGCACCACTTACCCCCAAAGCCTCACAAAAACAACTCAGCTGAGAAGGACATTTCATCTGGATATCAGAAGTAGGCTGAATTGCTTCTGAATGATAATCCTGAATTATTACCAGACATTTAAGCACTAGCTTTCAGTGGTGGATTCCAGCCTGGAGATTGAACTGGAGGAGGCTGTTTCATAGGGAACATGAATTCACCCTTTGCAAAGCTCAGTTAGGAAGAGCTGTCCTCAGTTCTAGCTCTGAGGTTTATTTGGGTCATATTCCTAAGCATTCCTTCCCCAAAGCAATCATGGTTCATCACACAGTGCACAGGCTGTTGTTGGCAGTCCCAGCATTAAAGAAAGGCCAATGCATGCGCTTGTTGATCTGAGCTCAAAGGAGGAGCCGGCCTAGAAAGTCAATAACGTCCAAAGCAAATATATATTCTTGTGCTTACGTATTTATTTAAATTCTAGACAGTACATTCATAACTTGCATAATTAACCAGAGCTACAAAGTTGCCTTTTCAGAAGGCATATTTACCCAGAGAAGTTATGCATATTTCATAGAAAGCAGGCAATGTTAAAACATAGTGTACCCTTGGTTTGGTATCTGATGTGGAAAGCATTTGCTCCTTAATCAATGATTTAATTTTGAGGCAAAACATGTTGCAATAAGAAGGTTCTGATACCATGATTTTCATAATTTATACTCAGAGATCCAAGAAAATGCTAATATATTTTGATGACCTTAAAAAAGAAGTTTTAAAAATTTAAACCTGTGATGAATTGTATTTTTAACTCAAACATTAAGGATCCTAGTTTTGTACTTTTTTAAAGTGTAGGTGCATACCTGTTTACAAATGTGTGTAAAGATATATTTTTACCTCTTGTCCAGTCTTGTTTTTCTTGTATCAATTAGCAAATCGATCTAATTAAAAGTTAAAGCTAAAGGTAAAAAAACAATTTAAACCTGTTTAAACATTGTCTTTATAACATCTTTAAAAAGAAATCATGTAAGATGATGACTTGATTCTGTGGCCTATAGTGTAGAGTAATGGAATAAGACCGTGGAAGAGAAGGCGCAAAGGAGATGGAGAATACACCATGTATGACAGCAGGCTCCTTCCTTTGTGGCTTATGGCTGGACCTCCCTGTAAAGGCAGGTCCATCCAATTTAAAGAGAGGCTCAGAGGTGAAATGTAACCTACTCGCTGCTGTTAGAGACCAGTGCTAACATGTTTGTTCCAGTTACCTACCATTTAAAGAAGAGCCCGGGCTTCTGGGCTGTCAGCACTGACGGTGTGTGGAATATGGATGAAGCACCAGGTAGTGATGTAACTCCATATAGCATCTTGTTCTGTGATACAGTCAACCCTGTGGGGTGGGGACAGTGGCTCATTTAGAGGGAGGGCAAGGAAGACTTGGGACGTTTTCACTATGGACAGCAGTGGTTAGCCATTGTGCCCCCATAGCAAATGTGTGTCTTCGCCTTAGAGCTTGGTACATTCTGCAAGTGTGGTCAGTGGGTTCCAACTGTCTCTGCTACTCCTGTTCTGAAGCAGGAGCAGGCAGGAACTTGTAAGAAATAGATAACCACACATTTACTACTCAGCTTTAGTAACCCTTAAGTTATTGGAAACAAATATTTCAAAATGATAAATAAAAATACACTGTTAGTGCCACCCACACACCTCTTCCTGTGCCATTTTATTCCTCCCTAGAGCTCATCAGAACCATTACTGTCATGGTCCATGCCTGTTCTAATGTATAGTTATTTTTAACATTTAGAAGCTGTATTGAAGTGTTAATAATTATGGATTTTCTATTGCTGTTTATTTTCAACCCAATGCTTTTGAGGCAGCGTCATCTAGTCCTGTTCTTGCCTACTCATGTACGATTCTATCTAATATTCACTTGTACAGCTTGGAACTTTGTGTAGCCATTCTTGTCTCGGACATTTAACTCTTGGTCAGAACATGAGTCACCAGTGTGGAGAGGATTCTCCATCACCTGTCAGGACATTACTGTAAGAATTTCCCTGGCTTTCCACAAATATCTCAGGTTTTGCTTTTGATCTTTTGGAGGCATTTGGGGACCTGAGATCTGAAGAGCCAGGCTCCTTCATTCTGAACTTATTGCCCTTGCACCCAGATAATGAGAAGAAAAAAAATTGTCGGGTTTTTTTGCGTGGAATCTGCATATCAATAGTACAGCATGTTGTCCTCCCAGAGAGTGAGCCAGGTCCACCCTGTGACTGGTGGAGGGTCCTACCTGTCAGAAGGCATCACCAATAAGATCCTGGGCTTTATAGCTATATGAATTTGAGTCTCACTGGACCTGTAAACTGGGTGCTTGTATCTTACCAGGGAAAAAACCCTTAGATAAACACAAAACAATCCTTATCATCCTCAGTTTTTATTACATTCATTTTTAAAGGTTGTTCTTATTATATGTGCTAATTACAACCACTTGAGCATTCTTCTGCCCTTTGGAAGTGACAGCAAGCTGAAATATTGTCTCACAGAGTCATCTTTTCCCACAAGCCTGGCAACCTGAGCTTGATCCTGGGAACACACCCTATGGAGCTGTCCTCTGCTCACTACACATGTGCCGTCATGCACGCATGTGCATGCACACACACACACACACACACACACACACACACACCCCAATCGGGGACACACATGAAACTTCTTTTGTGGTGTGTTTGCATGTATATATTCATGTTTGTGTGGGTGCATGTGTTGGGGCCTGGGGACAGCCTTGGATGTCATTTCTCCCATAACCTCCACACACTTTTTGAGACTTGCTCTCTCGCTGGCCTAGGACTAGCTAAAGACTGGCCACGCAGACACTGCCTGGCCAGTGAGCCTGAGGTCTTCCTGTGTCTGCCTTCCCAATGCTGTGATGATCAGCATGTACCGCCACACCTGCCATTAACAGGCTCTGGATTGAACTAACTCAGGCCTTCACGCACGCAGGACCCTTTACAGACTGTGCTACCTCCCCAGCCACCTAAACGTCCTGAAACCGAGTAGCGGCTGCTTTCAGATGGCTCTGCTTTTCTGACTTTACCACTTTCTTTTTTTTTTCTTTAGATTTTTCCCTACCTTCTCATTTTCTTCTTCCTCTTCCTTCTTTTATATTTTTCTTCTTCCAGACTTTCCTCTGTCTTTGGGGACCTTCCTGACAACCTCAGCAGTAGGTTTTCATATCTTGGTTTCTCCTATTCATCTGGCATCTTCCATGGCCATGTATTTAATACATTCATTTTCTTTCATATTATAGACCTTTTACACTCAGCCAGCAGTGTGTGGCCCAGGGCAATCCTGAGTGTGGTCTACAGTAGCCCTGGCTTCCCAGCACTATCGCTGTGCCCTGGTAATCTTGGGCAGTTTTCCTACACCGTCTGCTTTAGTTTTCTCTCATGCCAAGGAAGGATAAGAGTTCACACTGTATTAGAGAAATGATTGAGAATTAAACCAGTTATGTGTGGTAAACCCTTTGAATGCCACATGCTCTCATTACTGTCCATTTAAAAGACAATGTTAGCTGTTATTGTAGTTTACATTTTATTTTTTTCCATGAGTTGAGCATGAAATGGAATACACAAATTAAAACACGTATCTATTTCATGCTCCTCTCATGGGAAACCCAAAATGATTGGTGTCCCTTGTTATTAGTGTGGTCAAGCATCTTGTATATTGGTCTTGCTTTTTCTTTCTTTCTTGTTGGATTACTTTTTTTTTAAAGCTTTGAGAAAATAGTTTCTCAAAATATTCTGAACACTAATTCTTTGTCAATTAAATGAGAGTCAGGGATATTTAACAAGTCTGGGCAAGATTTTCATTTATTAAACTACAGAACTATTCACTGCAACTTGGTAAGTTATTAATTTATATATGTTTTATTTGTGAATTCACCTCCAAATCAAGATCAGAATGATACTCTTCTATTTTCTTAGAAAGTTTTTTTTTAATTTATTTATTTTCCCTGCAATTTCTGTCGAGATATGAGGGAAGAAAACTTTTTTAAGAAGTTCCTATTTTCTTTCTTTTTAATTTTTTGGCTTTTCAAAACAGGATTTTTCTGTGTAGTGTTGGCTGTTCTGGAACTTACTATATAGACCAGGCTGGCCTCAAACTCAGGAGATCTGCCTGCTTCTGCCTCCTGAGTGCTGGGATTAAAGGCATGCACCACTACTGCCTGGCTTTCTTTCCTTTTTTGAGAGAGGTGGTAGCATTTGATACAGGGTCTTTATTTTTCCTTTCTTTCTATTTTTTAGATTTATTTATTTATCTGTGTGCCGTGTTCTCCCTGCATGTATGCCTCCAGGCCAGAAGAGGGCGCTGGACCTTATTAAGGATGGTTGTGAGCCACCATGTGGTTGTTGGGAATTAAACTCAACATGACCTCTGGAAGAGCATCCAGTGCCCTTAACCACTGAGCCATCTCACTAGCCCCAATACAGGGTATTTCTATGTAGCCCAGGCTGGCAAGATAGAGGGTCTTTCTTCATAGCCCAAGATGGCTGATATGGGGTCTTTCTATATATCCCAGGATAGTTGATACAGTGTCTTTCCATGTATCCCAGGATGGTTTGCACTCATCTTACTCTTGCCTCAGCCTCCTACATGCTAGGATTAGCTGTTTCCTTTTTTTCTATGTCATGTTCTTCTAGATAGATCCAAACCTTTGTCTGTAAATTGCCAGAAATTCCTGAAGCTCTGTAAGTTATCTCTTCTCTGTGACAACTGCTTAGCTCTTTGAACCCGTCAGTTTTTTTTTTTCCCAAGTGAATCTTAGGAGTAATAAAATGTAAGGATTCAAAAGTAGACTAAACAGGAGATAAGTAAAGAAGTGAGTGGAGTTGTGTTTCAATAAAACTTTATTTGCAGAAGTAGGTGACAGGTTGAATTTGGCTTATGAACTATCTTTGCCAATGCTTATTTTAAGACCAGGGTTTCACAAACCTTTTCCATTTGTGACCCCTTTTCTCCTAAGAAATTTTTATGTGACATTGATTATTCGCTCAACAGAAGTCTTTCCATTGTTTCCTAGATTTTTACAATTCTCATTTTCATTTCTCAAATCATCCAGTGGTCACCTAGAAGATGCTGCTCACTTTCTCGGTGTGCGCATGCTCTGCACTCCCTGTGGATTTGTATTTCATGGTTGTCTGAGAAAATAGACAATATTGTTTCAACTTTTAAAATTCACTGGAACTTGATATTTGATCTGTCATATGATGTGTCTCAGGAGATGTGTGTGCTGCTGAGCAGAAAGTGCTGTGCGCTACTGTTGAGTGACAGCCTGTGATGTGGTTAAGCATTTACTCTCTTGTCCAACCCAGTGTTTATTTGTTTTCACTGAAGAAAGTGGGTTGTTAGAGTTCCCACTGTTACAGGCTTAGAGTCTCTCCCTTATAACTAATAAAGCATTTAAGGGTCACATGTTGGGTGTATCTGTTTGCAGCTTCCATGTCTCTGTGTTCAGTCGGCCCCTCTCTTACTCTAATGGTGACACTCTCTGTCTCCTTGATGATGACATTGGGTCTGCTGTGTCTGGTGAGGACAGCTGCTCCAGTCCCTTGATTCCCATCTGAGTGTGATCTGTGGTTTCCAACCTCCCACATTAGATGCTGTGTATCCTCACTGAAGTGAGTTTTCTCATCAGCGCATAGCGGGTCTGTAGCAGGAATTTGGATTATACTGAAAGACACTCAGAGCCAGATATTGGGGAAAGGCTGAAATATCAGAGAGAGGAAACACCGCAGTCAAATCTCACCCAGCTATCTTCCGACTTCCTCAGCCTCTCCCCTGGTCACTTCTACCTCTTCCTAAGCTTGCCTTAAATGCCCTTCTTGCCAGCTGTATCCCATCCAGGTTAGGATTAAAGGTGGGAACTTCTCTACTTGGTAGTCAGCCTTGAACTCACAGAAACACAGAAAGTTCTGTCTCTGAAGTTATGGGATTAAGGGTGTAGGTCACCACTCCCGGGCTTTGCCTGTCCTGGGATTAAAGGTGTGCACCATTGAAGCCCAGTTGTTTGGCCTTGTACTCAAAGATAAGAACTTCCTGAGCTATGTCTGCCTAATTTTTGACTGTTGATCTCTTGATAGTTCAGGTTTTATTAAATATGTAACATATCGCCACATGGGTCTTGATTTCTTTTTGAATCATTTATTCAGTCTGGCTTTTTTGATTGAACTTAATCCAATTGAACCTTAATTACAAGCCAATTATTGTTAATAATTATGAACGTTCTCTGTGGTTTCACTGATGGTGCACTGCTCACTTTACATGGCATGTTCTTAGTAACTTACTGTTATGCTGAGGTTTAATTTCTCTTCCATATATCTGTTCTAGTGAATTTTGTAATGGGCATTTTTTGTGACAGATTCTTTTTTTTAAAAAAAAAAACTTTATTTTATTTATTTATTTGCCTTGGTTTGGAATACAGTCAGTTGTTAGCTGCCATGTGGGTGCTGGGAATCGAACCCCGGTCCTCTGGAAGAGCAGACGGTGCTCTTAACCGCTGAGCCATCTCTCCAGCCCCCAACAGATTCTTTTAAGTATTTCTTGCATAGCTGATCTAGTAGTGCTGAGGTTCCTCAGATTCTGCTTCTCTGACTTCATTTCTTCAAATTTGGAAGGATAATTGTGCTGGGTATAGCATGCTTGGTTAGCAGGGTACCTTTTCTCTTTTAGTATTTTGGCTGTATTAGCTCATTCTCCATTCTTGCACATCTCATTTGGCCATCAGCTTCCTTCTCAGAATCTGTTCTCTGTCTGGTGGACCTCTGCTTATAATGTGATACTTTGTTCTTCCTGTTTACTTTCTCTTTGTACTGTACTGTTGACATTTTGACTGTAATGTGCTTGGTGATGATTTGTTTTGATTGACTCTAGTTAGAGGCTTCTGAGCATCTTGAATCTATATCTGCATCCCTCAGAAGAGTTGGGGCACTTTCAGCTATCATTTTGTAAAATGGGTTATTATTACTATCATTATGAGTGTGTTTGATTAGAGGGATGAGCACATGCTATAGTGTGTGTGAAATCGGAGGACAATTCTGTGCCATTGGTTCTCTCCTTTCCGCTTTACCTGGGCCCCAAGGATTGAACTCAGTGGTTAGACTTGTGACAAACATGGTCCCCACCGAGCCAGTTCACCAGCCTGCAAAATGGGACTGAATACTTTTCCCCCTTTTCTATACTTTCAAGAATTCCCATGATGCATATTTGCTAACAATCTCCCATATGTCTTAAAGGAGCTCTCCCTATCTTCCTGTCTTTCTAACTAGATTAATTCTAAAAGCCCTGCTTGTATTGGTTTGTTGTGGAAGTATTCTCTTTTATTTTTCATTTCATTGATTGAAGTTTTCAGTTCTAAGGGGTTCATTCCAGCTGGTTCTTTTTTTTTTTTTTTTTTTTTTTTTTTTTTTTTTTTTTTTTTTTTTTTTTTTTTTTTTTTTTTTTTTTTTTTTTTTTTTTTTTTTTTTTTTTTTTTTTTTTTTTTTTTTTTTTTTTTTTTTTTTTTTTTTTCTTCCATCTTTTCTGAATTTTCACACTGAATTGTTTTTCTCATTTCTTTGTATTGTTGATCTATAGCTTGGACTAGGTTTTGCTAAGAATGCTATTTTGAGTTCTTTTCAGCACCTCAGCTTGAGATCATTTCTAGAGAATTGTTTCCTTTGCAGGCTTTGTGTCTCCTTTGCATTCCTTTTACCTTTGTTAGAGTACGTGCAGCTGGTGTGTGCGTTTGTGTCTTTGGGTTTGTGAAGGACCTTCCATAGGAAACAATGTTTCTGTGTACATGGGACATGGGATGGCAGTCAGCTGGGAACTTGAGGTTGGTCACAGAGACCTCAGCATCATGATCTTGCATTTTCTCCATCTGACTGACACCAGCCTGGCTGTGAGCACCTGTGCAGTCTAGATTGCAGCCTGAAGAAAGTTGTATGACCTTGCAGTGGAGGTGAATGTCCAGAGGTGTCTTCAGGCTCCAGAGAGTCTGGGTGCAATGACGCGTAGGCAGTAGCTGCTGCTTCCGTCTTGGTGGTGGTGGAGAGTGGAAAGGGCTGGCTTTGAGCTCTTCAGGGCCAGTGACACCAGCAGCCACAGGATTTCCACAAAGGAGGTCCTCCCCAGGACTCCTGAGTTCTGTGGGAGATGCCAAGGTCTGTGGCATGGCTGTCATGGGTCTGGAGACACAGGGTGGGCTGGGTCAGACAAGCACAGGTGATTCTGGGCTCTGACCTTGAAGGCTTCAACACAAAGGAGAGTGGGTTCTATTGTGTGGTTGGTGTTTGGTGCTGGTGTTGGTGGGTGAGGGAAGAGGCTTCTCCTAATTCCTTTGGGGCCAGCACAGGTGGACTCTGGATTGTAGCTATGGTAGCCTCTGGTCCTAAAGCTAAGGATGCCACAGGGGACTCTCCCACCAAGTGAGGTATACCTTGGCCCAAGGCTTCCGGCAGGCCAGGCATTTGGCCACTGACTAAGGCTGTGTTTAGCAGTGGTTGTCACAGTATTATTCTCAGGGTTCGAAGGAGGTCAAGGTGAGTACCTACTTTGGAGCCAAGGTGTCACCTTTAGACCAACCAGCTCCTGGCATTGGGTCTAAAGCTTGTGGAGCTCCGAGTCAGGACTTCAGGCTGCTAGTCCTAGCTGCTTGAACCTTTCTGCTTTGAGGTTTGTTTTGCTTTCTTCAAATAAGAAAATAGACACTCGGATTCATGAGAAACCTGCCCAAAGAACAATTATGTCAAATTCAAATCTTTTAGTTTTGAGACAGAAACCAAACATTTTCATTATGTACCACAGACCTGGCCTTGAACTCACTCCGTGGCCTGTGAACTCAAGGTGGTCCATCCTAGTCTCCTAAGTGCTGAAATTCCAAGCAGCACATGAGCTTAAGATCCTAATATTCTCTGCTTCCTACGCACTCAAAGCAGAGTGTTTGAATTGGCTTTATACGATTGCCCGGCAGCCCTGGTGGTGAAGCACTAAGGAAGGTCTCTGGCAGAAGTCCAAGGCATCAGGCATTCACCCCTGTCTCTCAGATTTGGACAAGTCACCTCCTTCCTGGTAAAGGGCTCAGAGCTGGAATGGCAGCACTTGGCCATGTAACCCAAGGCAGAGATATATGTGTTGTATATGTTTTCCAGAGAAGAAAACCCCACAAACCACAGCTGGATGAAGATGCTGTATGTGAAAAATGAGATGCTTTAAGCATCTCAGGAGTCCATGCTTTTTCGTTATGAAAAGATGACATTCCTGATAATTAGCTGCCTCTGTTTAAGCTTGGTTCTCTGGACATGTGCTGATCCTTCCAGAAACAAGCTGTCCAGGCTTGTGGCCATGTTAAGGGTGGGGAGATGCGGGCAACAGTGGTTATCTCTGTTTCTCTCTTTCAGGTGTTCACCTTGCTATGGATCGCCGACTGGATGGTCCATCGCTTCTGGAGGAAAGGGAAGGACCCAGACAGTTTCTCCATTCCCTACCTGACGGCGCTGGGTGACCTACTTGGGACGGCTCTACTGGCCTTAAGCTTCCATTTTCTCTGGCTTATTGGAGATCGCGATGGAGATGTCGGGGACTAATGGATCCTAGAAGCTGTTGCGGGGTCACCCAGGAGCAGAACACAAGGCAGCAGCTGCTGCCCCTGCCCAAAGCTCTTCATCTGTCCTGTGACTTACGCCAGGGTAGTCTGCGGTTCACCCTGACTCCATAAATGGCCTTAACGTACTTTTCAAGGAATTTGTGCTGAAACCACAATGAACCGTATTTGTGCTGCTTTTTGTAGAATAAATGATTTGACACAGATGTAGATATAAGCTCACACTCTAAGATTAATTAGGAAAGAATATAGGATGTTTACAATGAAACCACAGACCTAGCAGAAACATACTTTAAATTTTAACAGAAGGTTAGAGGCCAGGGAGCTTTAGTCTTACTGCAGTATCACACTACAGAGAATGCTGTGACCCGAAAAGCACCAGCCGCGAGCCCTCAGTATTCATTATGCCTTGTCTGTGGGAGCTAAGGTTGCCAACCACTTACTCCTAAACTGACTAAATTCATTCTGCCAAACATAATGACAAACTGACTTTTACTTGTGTCTAAAACTGCCCTGTGCCAATGTTCATTTAATTTCAGTTCTTAAAAGGTATCCCTTTAAGTAGATTTTTTTTTTTTTTCATCTCCAGAGAAGGTCTCGCCATGTTACCCCAGTAGGCCTTCAACTTACAGGCCTCTTGCTTTGGTTCCTTCTTCCTGATTATGAAACACTGGGCCATTGTGTTTGTTCGTGTTGACAAGTGTTGATCTGATTTAGAAGACAGTCATGAAAGCAGGAGATCAGTTGAGCTGTATTTGTGGACGCAAGATGATATGTATACGTGTGTGTGTGCGTGCATGAATGTATGTGAGAGTGTGTGAGCATGTGTGAGTGCATGTGTGAAGAGAGAAACAGAGTCCAGAGAGAAAGACACAGAGAGACAGACAGACAAAGTAATTTCTTTTACTAAAAATATGTAGAGCAAGTGGTCCTGGTGCTCAGTAAGGCTCCCCCTGCCCCCCCCATCAGTTGTCCTTCCAAAGGAGTCAGCATCTCATTGCAGGCTTCACCTTCAGGGATCATCTCATAGATGTGGCTGTATTTTCAAATATTTTTCCAAAACTTTGGCCAGTTTCCTACACCCTTGACTAGCTTCTAGCTAGCCAATAACAAGCACTTTTAGATCAGTTAGCGCTTAAAACAACTGCAGTGCAATCTTTCAAAACCACTAAATATTTAATTATTTAAACTGCTGAGGGAATAAAATACACCTGACAGCGATTGTCATGGTGACTGTGTTACAAACTGCGTAGTTTGTAAAAATATTGAGGAAGTATTCTTATTAAGTCTTTGTGGGGACTGTGGTTTAGAGATATATATTTTTGCTTATTTTTAATCTTCATTCAATTCTTCTGCCTTATAATCAAACTTTGAAGGCACAGTTTGGATTCATTGTGGGATTCCTCCTCTAGAGAGTTATAATGTCACATAGGGAACAGTCTGACAAAATAAACATCAAGTTTATGTTGATGAATATTTAGTTGCAAAGATTACTTTATGTTTAAAAAATTAATAATGCCTTTTATTTTATTATAAAGTATTTTTGAATTTGGGGTTTGCTGTACATTCTTTTCTTTCTTTTTGAGACACTAGACAGTCTTGCTCTATATCCCAGGCTAGGCATAAACTTGAGATCCACTTGCCTTAGCCTACTGGGATTCACTTTTTTTTTTAACTCACAAAATAAATGCAGAGTAAGCCCTAACGTGGGTGCTGGCCAAGTGTCTGTCAGGCTGCTGTGTCACACCTTCCAGAGGGCATGCTGTATTCTATAGCAAGTACCTGGAAATACAGAGGAGTGACCTTTTTAAGATTGTGGAGCTTCAAAGAGGCCAGACTGGTCTAGACCAGTATACTTTGTTATGCACATCTGTGCCCCACACCCTAAATACACAAAGAATATCTCTACCTAGTTAGTTACCCGAGGGGAGAGATTATTGCTCTTTCAGATTGCTAGCAGGGATGCCTCCATCTGATATATCTCGGTGATCAGCATAGCCAACCCTGACCTATTCAAGTTCCTAAAGTCAGAGAGACTATAAATGAAATAATGAATATTTTACCTTATAAAATAGTTTCCATTTTATGTTAAAGACTTTAGACTAAAGAACAATGCCTCATTTCTCTTGTTTTGGTTTGGTTTTTTGAGACAGGGTCTCTCTATTTAGCCCTGGCTGACCTGGAGCTCACTTTGTATCTCAGGCTGGCCTCAAACTCAGTTACTTCTGCTCCTGCTTCCCAAGCGCTGGGATTAAAGGCCTGCGCCACCACTGCCTGGTGAGGCCTCATTTCTTATAGCCTGTAAGTACCAACCGTCTTCCTAGACCTACTGTCCACAGAGGGATGGTGGGCGGCTGATGCTCAGTCTTTGTCAGAGCAGCAAAATGTCTAAGGCGAATGTAATGGGCAGAAATAGATGCAGCCTACATGTATTGTAAAGGATACACATTTCTTTAAAAACAATTGCAGATCTTTGAAAGTCTTCATGTAAGTATGTAAGTTTTATTTGCCCACAAATCTTATTATCAGTCCTAGGTAAACTAACAGTATTTTTATACCATTAAAAAAAAAAAAAAACCCTACTTTCCAAAGCTCCTTTTCCACTAAGTTACCAGGCACATTATACACACAACTAAATAAATCATATTTTTTTATTCTTGATCATCCACTTTTTTTGAAATTTCCAAAGTTTCTTAGAAGCTAAAAAAAAATAGAAACACATGGTGGTGTGTTTGTGGAGACATCAGAAAACCCCACACTCTAAACTTTCCTTGATACAGCCAGATGAGTCTTTTCAAAGTCTCTGAGTGTTAGGGCATCCCTTCCTTCCCTGTGTCTGAGGTATAGTTTACCCACTGACAGTGGCCTCTGTCACCTTGGAACTGTGTAAACCCAAATCAAAATAAAATGTGAGAAGCATTTCCCTGTGCTGATGTGGTCTCTTTTTTAATTACCCTGTCAGCTACAGACCATGGAGCATGTCTGGGAATCCCCCAGAAAAGTCTAGGTGATATGTTCTCCCTCCTGTGTTCATGGACCCAGCAACTGGATTTTGATGACAGCCACACCCACAGCCCACTGGTCACTGTGCTCCATCAGCTCACGCAGAGCGTTCTAGACAGGGCCTGGTTCTAACTAACAGAGCTCAGTCTGTCTGTTTCCGTCTCTGTCTCTCTGTCTCTCCCTCCCTATGTCTCTCTCCCCATCTCTGTGTCTCTGTCTCTGCTGTCTTTCTCTGTCTCTCTGTCTCTGTCTGTCTCTCCCTCTCTCCCTCCTTCCCCTTCTCTCTCTGGCCTGGCCCTGAGCCATGGGCTATGGCCTGTGAAAGAAGCATGCTCACTCTGTCCAGCCTTTACATTTTTGCCTCATTCAGTGACAGGAGTGTCACTATGTCATCCAGGTTGGAGGTTGGTCTGCAACTCTCTGTAGACCAGGCTGGCCTACATCTCACAGATCCACCTACCTCTACATCCCAAATGCTGGGATTATAAGAAGGTGCCATCACCCAGCAATGAAAAAAGCACTTATTTTTAGAGAAAATTTATTCTTAAACAAAAATTATTATTTCAACCATTGGGCCCTGTTCTCATGATCTGCACATACCCATCATTGGTTTTCAGTGTGAACATTTTCCGCTTGAAAATAAACTGAAAGGGAACTGGAGACATGGGTGAATGGTACAGAGCACACTGGCTTCCTTTGCAGAGGACAGAGTTCAGTTCCCAGAATCCCCTTGGTGGCTCACAACTTCCTGTTGTTAAAATTCCAGAGGACTCAACACTCAATAAATTTTTACTTTCTGGCCAATAGGTCCTCAACTCAAATTAGTATTTAATTATTATATTCAAGCATTAGGAATGAAAAGACCGTTTTGTTTAGCAATGAGGACCTGTGTGGTGTATATGTGTGTGTGAACATAGTATATGCACATGTGTGTAGTCACCCATGCATGTATGTGTGGACTTTAGAAATTGACACTGGGGTCTTTCTCTATCCCTCTCCACCTTATTTTCTGAGACAGTTTCACTGAACATGGAGTTTGCTGTTTCAGCTAGACTGGCTGGCCAGGGATCCCCTTATGTCCATTCCCCATCTCTGCCAGTTCTGAGGCTGCAGACACAGGTCACCATGTGTGGCTTTTGAGAAGGTGCTGGTCATCCAAACTCAGGTCCTTATGTGTGTCCTGCACACATCACCCATAAACTATCATCCCAGCTCCACACACACACCTTTGTTTAAAACTGTCAACATTGTTCTTATTCTTTTAGGTAATAGAAGAAATCTGTGAAAATGGGGCCTTTTAATCTAATAAGATTCTGGAATGTAACAAAAACTACTAACTGAACTTGGGGCCAGAAGAATTCTTCCCCATTGCCTCCCTTTAGGCTTCCAGCTTTTGGTGATTTGACAGACAACCTTCCTAGAGTCCTTTACCGGCTCATGGATTGCCAATGGATTGACACGGGATGCTCACAGCCTTGCTTGCTTAGCCCGTGATTCCAACTCCTCTTTGCCTGTCTTTCTTCTCCTTCCCCACAGCAGCTGGCCTGCCTGGGCACTCCTGCCCTGCCCACTCCTGTAATACTTCTCCACATTTCCCCCTCAGCATCAGTACCAGTTTTTCAGTGAGTCCCATAACCAGATCCTTGGATGTCCAAGTCCTCATCCAGATGGCAGCGTTTGCTTATTAACTCTGAACATCTTCTCATATAGTTGATATCGTGGTGTGGTTGGTTTGAGATAGGGTTTCCATGCTTGGTTTTGACTCCCACAGCCCTCTGGACCTCCTGACTCTGCCTCTCTGCTAGCATTCCAAGTCCCCAGGACCTCTTGCCTTCTCTCTGTTAGTCTAAGACACACACACACACACACACACACACACACACACACACACACACACACACACTTCCTCTTGCCTGCAAGTCAGGATATAGGACACGTGGTTACTTCTTCAGTACCATGCCTGCCTGAGTGCCACCATGATGATAATGAATTAAACCTCTGAGATGGCTCAGTGGTTAAGAGCACTGACTGTTTTCTGGAGAACCTGAGTTCGATTCCCAGCATCTACATGGCAACTAACAACTGTCTGTAATTCCAAGATCTGACACCCTTACACAGTTATACATGCAGGCAAAACACCAACTGACATAAAATAAAAATAAAATATTTAAAAAATAAACCTCTGAAAATGTAAGCTACCCTAATAGTGCACAAACTCTTGAAAACCTGGAGCCAGATATTGGGGAAAAGCTGGTATAAGCAGACCACAGTCAACTCTCACTCAGCCAACTTCTCAGGCCAAATAGGGTAAATGCTGTCTTCAAGGGTCCTCAGCCTGACTGGTCACTTCTACAGAATGAATGAATTTCTGCCTCCTCCTGCCTTAAATATTTTCCCTGCCCAGCTGTTTCACTTCCTGGTAGAACTCTGTATCCTAGCTTAAAAGGTGTGAGGTGCTAGGCCTTGAACTCACAGAAGTACAGAAAGATCTCTGTCTCCTGTGTGATGGGATTAAAGGTGTGCATTGTCACTGGTCATTCCCCACTGATAGACTTAAAGGCCTGGGTCACCACTCTCTGACCTTCATGGCTTGACTGTGGGTAAGTCTGTTTACTGATATTCCAGGCTGATTTTCTTAAATATACAATATATTAGCACACTCTAATCAAATGTTTTTCCTCTGTAAGAATTGCAATGGTCATGGTGTCACAGCACTAGAAACCCTAACCAAGACACCAACAAACCATTGGTTCAGGAGGGTGGCTGTCCTTGAGACTAACAGGCCTTAGGTGGCTGTAGCTTGGATGGCCAGGATCTCAGAAAATCATTGGCCACCAAAGTCACTCTGGGTTAGTAGTCTCTCTTGTGAATTCATTGGCTGCAGACTCTAGGTTAGTAGTCTCTCTTGTGCATTCATTGGCTGCAGAAGGGTGAGGTTCAGAGACTTATAGAATTATAGGTAGGTGTCTTAAGATGGCAGAGACACTGTATAGCAAGAATGTGTCCCAGAAATGTCATGTCACTAGAGGCTTTTGAACAGAAACTAGAGTGAGACATTCAGGGTGGGGTGGATGAGGAATGTCCCCCACAGGCTAAAGCACCTGAACACTTGGTCCCCAGCTGGTAGTGCTATTCTGGGACCTTTAGGAGGTAAAACTTGCTGGAGGAAATATCACCAGTGGCCTTAGGGTCTGTAGCTTTGCCCACTTCCTGTTCTCTGTCTGCTCCTTGTACAGATGAAAATGTGACGAGCCTGCTTCCTGTCCCTGCCACTGTACTTTCACACCATTATGGACTCACTCCCTTTGTAGCCACAAGCTAAAATAAAACCTTTCTTTCTTAAGTTGCTTTTGCTTTTATCAGGATTATTATCACAGCAACAGAAGCATAACTAATACTCTTCAGTTTGGGATGAGCTGGCTCTTGCAAATGACCATCCATGAGGTCTCCAGATGCCTCAGTGTTGATCCTTGGCTAGGGTTTCCAAGCAGTGTGCCTATTTAGGGATGACAAACCAGACCTCCCTTCTGGTATTATGAAGGACAGAAGTGCCATGAGCAAAGCTACAAGACTCAGGGCTGCTTTCTCCCAAGACTCCTACCTTAAATCCCTATTTTCTGTCATGGCGGGCATATGGAAGACACAGGTCCACCAGCCTCAGATGACAATCACCCGCAGTAGGCTTCATCTGGGAGCCCAGAGATGTCCTAAAACCAGCCAGGCTCTGAAACGATGCCCAGGGCTGTGCTCATAACCCCTCCCTCCTCTAAACCTTGCCTGACTTTGGAAAATCAGCTTTAGATATTTTTTCATTGGTCTATGTTCATCACACAGAGCGCTGAGTTTCACACAGATTATTTCTCTCCTGTAGATCATGAACTCTGACCAAAATCAACTTTGAGGGTCAATTTCCTCTTCTTGAAAACAGTTGTGAGATTTCACTTAGAGATTTGATGAATTTAGGAATAAAATACACACAAGGGATGAACTGACAGCAGTATTTTTGGTAACATTAAAATATATTTATTTTTTCCAGTTTGGTGCAAAGTCATAGGTGATGCCTTTGGATTTGAAATTTTCTTATTCCTTACCAGACTGCACAGTCCTGAGTTGATCCCAGACTTGGGGATGAAGGCAGGAGGATCCGAAGTTGGAGGTCGGGGCTGGAGAGATGGCTCAGCCGTTAAGAGCATTGGCCACTCTTTCAGAGGTCCTGAGTTTAATTAGCAGCAACCACGTGTATTCCCAGCCATCTATAGTAGGGTCTGATGCCCTCTTCTGGCATGCAGGCATACTTACAGATAGAGCACTCATAATAATTTTTTAAAAAAAGTTGGAGGTCATCCTTGGCCACATAAAAAAGGGTTTGCATTTCTCTGATGGCTAAAGAAGTTGAGCACTTTTTTAAGTGCCTTTCAGCCATTCATAATTTTTCTGCTGAGAATTCCCTTTTTAATTCTGAATAGCCTGGGCTATATGAGAATCTGCTTTTTTTTATTATTATTATTATGAATAAAGTCACATTGTCTATCCTTGTATATCCTTATTCAAGATTCCTTCCCCCTCCCACCCCCTCTAGTCACTCTCTCTTCTCCACATCTCCCCATCTCCTCCCCAGCATGGGCAGGAGGTCCCAAGGTTCCAATATTGCTCAGTTCAGCATCCACTCCTGGCAGATCCAGTTTCCTCACCCCAACATCAAGACTGAGTCAGGTGTTCCTCTAGAGGGAGTGGGATCCAAGGTGCCAATCCCAGGTGTTTCAGATCCAAAACTCTTCAGGGGTTGTGGTTTGCAGCTTTGCTTTTTGCTTTTTTTGTTTAGAGTCCACTAATGAGTGAGTACATCCCCTGCTTATCTTTCTGGGTTTGAGACACCTCGATCAGGAGGATATTCTCCAAATCCATCCATTTGCCTGCAAATTTTAGGATATTATTTTTTTTTTTACTGCTGAGTAGTACTCCATTGTGTAGATAGACCACAGTTTGTTAATTCATTCTTCAGTTGAGGGGCATCTAGGTTGCTTCCACGTTCTTGCTATTACAAATAAAGCTGCTATGAACATAGTTGAGCTAATGCCTTTGGAGTGCGAAGATGTGCATCTTTAGGGTATACACCCAGAAGTGGTATTGCTGGGTCCTTGGGGAGATTGAGTCTCAATTTTCTGAGAAACTGCCATACTGCATTCCAGAGTGGCTGAACAAGTTTACACTCCCACCAACAATGAAGGAGTGTTCCCCTTGCTCCGCATCCTCTCCAACATAGGCTGTCATCTGTGCCTTTTATCTTAGCCAATCTGACAGGTGTCAGGTGGTATCTCAAAGTTGTTTTGATTTGCATTTCTCTGATGGCTAAAGATGATGAGCACTTTTTCAGGTGCCTTTCAGCCATTCGTAATTTTTCTGCTGAGAATTCCCTCTTTAATTCTGAACCCCATTTTTTGATTGGGTTATTCAAGGTTTTGGGCTCTAGATTCTTGAGTTCTTTATATATCTTAGAGATCAGTCCTCTATCATTTGTAGGGTTGGTGAAAATCTTTTCCCATTCTGTAGGCTGTTGTTTTGTCCTATTGACAGTGTCCTTGGCTTTGCAGAAGCTTCTCAGAATAGATAGAGGAGAAGAGGGGGGTGTGAGAAAAGAAGGAGCAGAGGACTCCAGGAGCCCACCACTCAGTCACACAGCCAGCCACAGAGGGAGAAAGAAAGAAAGAAAGATGTATAGAATAAGGAAAGATAAAAAGCCCAGAGTAAAACATAGTTAAAGAGAAATTAGAAAAGCTGGCTAGAAACAAGCCAAGCTGTAGGGGAGGGCGTTAATAAGCAAGAATAAGTCTTCACATATTAATTTGGAAGCTGGGTGATGGGACCCTAAGGAGTAAAACAAAGCAGAAAACAAACTACAGCTTAGTGGCGTGAGTCCTATTACCTGTGCGGATGGCTGAAGAAGGAGGCCAGGTTTACTGCCGGAGTAGGAGAGCCATGGAGGAGATGGACTGACCCAGTGCAGGAGAGAAAGGCACTGTGAAGGGACCGTGTATGGGAATGGCCTGAGCATCACTCTTATCCATGGTCCACATTAACTGCAAGGGGTGCTGGGAAGTGTGGATTTTCTGTCTGCCCAAGAACAGGAAAAGGAGGTAATGACTGAACATAAGCCATTTGTCTTCATCACAGAGCTCAAGATGTTGAGCAAAAGGATGATGTGATGCCAAAGGCTAAAGAACTGAGGCTTCAGGAAACATCAAGCTGTACAGCTGATAGACTCAACAAGAGCTCTGTTTCCAGTTACTCATGGGAGAAAATGAGAGTGAGTCATAGGGGCCTTGCCCAAGATAGCAATGACCACATGTAACCGGATGGCCTCTTTCAGCACTAAGTTCACCACCCAAAAATACAGAAAGAGACTCCACACCAGGCTAACCTGCAAACCATTTGCTTGTTTTCTTTTCTTTTTATTTATTTATTATATATACAGTGCTCTACCTACATATATGCCTGCACGTCAGAAGCAGACACCATATGTCATTAAAAATGGTTGTGAGCCACCATGTGGTTGCTAGGAATTGAACTCAGGACCTCTGGAAGAACAGTCAGTGCTCTTAACCGCTGAGCCACCTCTCCAGTCCCTTGTTTTCTTTTCTTAAAGAATTATTTATTTATTATGTATACAATGTTCTGCCTGCATGTGTGCCTATAGGCCAGAAGCGTGCACCAGATCTCATTATATATGGTTGTGAGCCACCATGTGGTTGCTGGGAATTGAACTCAGAACCTCTGGAAGAACAGTCAGTGCTCTTAACCGCTGAGCCATCTCTCCAGTCTTCATTTGTTTGTTTTACTATTACTGTGACAAGACACCATCACCAAGGCAACTTATAAAAGGAAGCACTTAATTGTGGGCTTACTTACAGTTTTGGAGAATGAGTTCATGACCATCAAGGGGAACATTGTGTCAGACAGACAGCATGGTGCTGGAGCTGGAGCCGAGAGCTCATTTTATCTTACTCACAAATTGGAGATGGGTCAGGAAAGCAGGCATGGACCTTTGAAATCTCAAAGCCCACCCCTATACCATACCTCCCCAGACAAGGCCACACCTCTTAATTCTTCCCAAAACAGTTCCACCACCTAGGGACAAAGCATTTCAATATGAGAGACAGAGGGGAACATTCTCATTTACTCCACCACACCACAGGAAGGTGACCAGGGTCATTGTAGGAATTACTCAGAGAAGCCCAGAAATACTTCACTCTGTGGAGCCCAGAACAGCTTGACCACACAGCAATGTGGGGCCCAGAACAGGCTGGCGATGCAACTGCCATGACAGGCTTAATAGAAACCAGTGAGAAAGTCAGCTTGAGTCTCTTTGGTTTACTGACAGTGCCTGGTAGGTCCAGGACAAGCCATAAGTGGACACCACCCAGGAAGGGACCAGCATCTAAGGGGGAAGTACCTGATATTCTAAACACTTCAACCTTTAGATATGATCGCTGTAAGTTCTTGAGCCCAGGATGTACCTGTTTCCCTTGATAAGACACTTCTAGACAAATGTCAGCCAGTCGGTGTCCTGAACCTTGAAAATCCCCTCAGCCCATCCTCGACTATGATAAAGCCCCATTCTGCCCAGGATTTGGCACTGTCTATTCTCACTGGTATGTCGGGCGGGCAAGGAGTCCAAGCTTAAGTTTAAATCAAGGCTCTTTGCTTTCACATAAGGGATTTGGTCTCTGTGATGGTCTTTTGGGGGTCCTTTCAATCTGGACATAACACAGAGTTTCCTGCATCTAAGCATCTTCAACAGAAAAAGCAGCAAAATTCAGTCAGGTAACATAAAAAGACACTACAAGTACCGGTGGACATGTGATCAGGGAGAAGGAAGAAAAGAGGGCGGGAGGGAAAGAATTATGCACAGCAAATATGAAGAGGGCATTTTCCTCAAACAAAGACTGCTTTTTAAAATATTAAATCTCTTTTAGTTTGTTTAACAAATACGTTACCCTTTCAAATCCTTTTCCATTCAAATCAAGTGACTGTGTCCACAGAGAGACCTGGAGCCTGGCCTAACCCTTCCCAGGGGATGGAAGAATTTATCTGAACCTCCCGGCAGATACCCTGTAATCTCCCAGCAGTCCTGCCTAGTTCAGCCTGCTTGAGAGGAATTATGATCCTCGTCTTTAAAAGATGGCTTCCTGAAGACACCTTTTTGCTTTGAGACAAAAGTCCCCGCACACCTGGTGTCACATCTCTCACTGAATTGACAGCTGATGTTCACACCCATTATTGGAACAGCATCTTACATGCAGTCATGTATGTCCACACACAAGTAAGATCATCTAATTCAGACTTCATGAAATAATCTTCATATACTCAGGTGTATCTAAACTTTGATACTGCAAAATGACATCATCTACAAAGTACACACTTAGAAGTCATACAATTAAGTTAAAAAAAAAAACTAAAAGAAAAAAGTCCCCTAACGTTTTAAGAAAGCATTAGGGGCTGGAGAGATGGCTCAGTGGTTAAGAACACTGACTATTCTTCCAGAGGACTGAGGTTCGGTTCCCAGCACCCACATGGCAGCTCACAACTGTCTGTAGTTCCAGTTCCCAGTTTCAGGCAAACACCAAGGCAAATAAATATAAGCAAATAAAGCTTTTTTTAAAAAAAAGAAAGCAATAGAACTTTGTGCAGACAGTATTCATAACTACCATTGGCCACATGGAGCCCATGGGCCACATGTTGAACACACCTGCCTATACAGCACAGGAAAGGTAGCCTTTGGGTTTGTCACACAGCTCCTCTTTTGGTTAGTTTTTCATTTGTTTATCTTATGTGCGTGGGTGTCTTTTTGTCTGCATGTCTGTCTGTGCACCGTGTGTGACTGGCGCACTGGAGTCCCTGGGACTGGAGTTACAGATGGTTGTGAACCTCCATGTGGGTGCTGGTCCTCTGGAAGAGCAGCCAGAACTCTTAACCACTAAGACATCTCTTCTGCTACACAGTTCCTCTTGCAGGGACACCCTATGGATATGGGGTCAGTCTCTGTGGCTACAGACAAATATTCATAATAGAGTTGTTACAAAGTATCTGAAAAGGCTATTTTGCTTCTCCAGTATTTCAACCATTTTTGCTGATAGCATTTCCAAACTTGACTAGAACAAAATAGGAAACACCTGATTGTGGAGGGGATAGCTTGTGGTGGGTGGCTAACTGAATTTGTCACACTCCTGTGAGTTCATATGGCTTCATAGTAAAGAGACAGGTTTTAATGGGAACCAATGCCAACTATTAAGGACCATGAGTGAAGCTAAGTCTTTATTACATGCAATATGTGAAACTGCTCATCTTGATGTAGAGGAGTTTGGATGGAGCTCAGTATGCATAGCAAACAACACATGGGAAGGTCAGTGGTCTGCATGAGAAAAGGTATACGGTATCAATAAGGGTGACAATTGGAAAGACACCAAACACTCAACACTTAATTTGTAAAACACATACTGTCGTGTACAATTCTATTTCCCCCAAACATTTGGAAGTGGAAAAGCAAATTGTATATGTGTACCTTGATTCCCCTACCCATCCTCCATGCCACCCCCCCCTTGTCATCTTTCATTCCTGTACCCAGGACTCAGGTAGAAACTAAAAACAAGTGCAATGCAAAGGAAATCATACAAATCTGGTGGGAGCAGCTACTGCCTCAGGAAGGGAATGAAGCCTCTTCAGTGTTGGCCGCATATATTCAGACCTTATTTTAGGGTGAACAGCCATATCCATCCCTGGTCCAGTGCCAGCTGCTCACGGCTGCCCCTGCTGGAGAAAACAGAAACTGCAAGAAGAAGTGCCCTCAGGGATTCTGGGTTCCAGGATGAGAATCTTTTTGGCAGATGAGGATCAAAGGGTCCCAGGAAGGGAGTTTGCTGGAGAGGCCACAGGGAAGACGTAAGGGAGATAGGATCCAGTGCCTTGGAACTGTGGACTCAGAGGCTACATCTGGTGTCTTCCTCTATCATCCTCCACCTTATTTAAAAATTACTTTGGTTACATTATTTATTAGGAGGATGGAGTGGGATATTGTGCATGCCATATGAGGTCAGAGAACTTCCTAGAATTGGCTTGTGGATTCTGGGGATTGAATTTGGTTCTGCAGCCTTGGAGACAGGCACCTTTACTCACTGAACTATCTCATCAGTTTTATTTTTTGTGAGACAGAGTCTCTGAGCTTGGAGCTCTATGATTCAGCTATAGGGTCGCCTAGCAAGACCCTGAAATTCATCTGTCTCCCAGCAGTGGGGTTATGAATACATGCCAGCACACCCAGCTTTGATGGGTGCTGGGAAGCCAAACTCAGGTTCTCACACTTACACAGTAAACCGTTTGCTGCTGAGCTGTATCCAAGTTTTGCTGGAGAGATCCTAAGTGGGCCCTAGCTTGAGTTCAATGCTATTATAAATAATTCCATCTGAGGAAGGATTTTAGGTTCTGTGATCCTTTTTCCAGAGACTCATGGTTGATCAGGACACTTTATAGAGACTGGACAAAGGACAGTGTGGTTAGTGGCCTCAGAGGAACAAGCTCATTAACCATTCCGCAGAAATTTAAAACCATCCTGTGTGTGTTAATGGGCGCAATTAACACCCAAATTAGGCAGAATATGTAAGTAATTGAGGCTATTGAACATAGCTATTGACTATACCACCCCTGGTCTGTGGATTAGGCAGCCTCACAATTTATCAGAGAATGCAATTAGCAAGAACTGACTGGATTTTATTATTGGCTCCAGGATAGATTTGCATGGGAAAACTTGGTAGGTGGCTTTCTAAGAATAACCAAGTGGCGATCATTTTAGTTTTGAGTGGATAAGTATTGCCAGAAGCAGCTAAGTTTACCCATCTGCAGTAGCCCTCCCGCTCACTCTCCCTGCCCGCTTTTCTCCGCTCCTTTCTCCCCACACCAAGTGGCTTCTGCTCAGCCAACACATTCTTAATTCTTTGTCGTTCATCTCACTTTGATTTAGCTGGTGTTGTTCATCTTCTGCTTTATATCCCAGCTCCTGCATAGCTGGCTCCTGTCAACACTGGGCAAAGTACTATTTCCTGAGGGAAAAAAAGCCTAAAGTCAATAAGTCACAGTAGGGAGAAACAGACGACTGTTGGAACCTGCCAGAAGGGCTGTCACTACCATGGTGCATCAATCAGTGTCCATTTCTGTAACAAGAATCTAAACTAATCAGCTTATAAAGAGAAGGGCTTTATGTTAGCTCATGTTTCCAAAGATTTCAGTCCATGATCCATTGGTCCCACGGCAAAGTAGCAAGGCATGACGGAGTGTGTGGCAGTATGAAATTGGTTACCTCACAGCTCACTTGCAAAAGAGAGAGAAGGGTCTGGGGCCAGCCCCATGATCCTCTGCAAGGGTACACACACACACATACACACACACACACACACACACACACACACACACACACACACACACACACAAGCCAAGCTTCCTCAAACTAATGTGCAGATCAACCACTTGGAGCCTTTGCTGAGAGAATGCTAGTGGCCAGGATTGGAAATCTACACTTTCAGGTGTTCACAGATCTGCTGCTGCTGTGTCTCCATATCCGTCCACGATGAGATCACTCAGTGGTGAGGTGACATGGCATATGCACACTGGAAGGATTTCACATCAAAACCCAAGTTGGAATAGAGTATACCTGCTATACTGATGAGAACTCCATACCCAGACAAATAAAAATAAGTTTCCTCAGACCTCACCAGTGTGGGTACAAGTAAGGTCCCAACCTTGACAATTGTCTTTACACCTAGACTTCCAGCTTTTGCTCCCTGCCCGATTTTCTCAGCACAGAGACCTCGGCTCTATGTTAAATTATTTCTGAGAATTTGGGGGTCTCATTTCTGTTCAGCTACTGTTCTCTTGGCTCTGTAGCTCAGGATCCCTTCTGTTCACACGCAAAGTTCAGGACACCCATTAGAGAGGGAGGTGACTGGTGTTGTAACTAGGATCTGCCCAGATGGCCCCAGGTCTCCACTCTCAAGGAACTATGTCTGTGGGGTTTGAAGTTGTGAATCACCCAGAGGCCAGAGCCAGTCTGTCTCCAGCCAAAGACCCAGCCCCCACCCCAGACCCTTCTCTGTCATTGTGGCTCCCATGGGGGTCAGTTTTTGGTCTCTTTGGAAGTGATATTTGGTTCCAGCTGCAGCCCTCTCTGGGCCAAATCCACAGCTGGTAAAGGAACAGGCATCGTGTCTGTCTCGGCCAAGAGGAAGGGATTACGCAAGGCTTTCTACTGGAACAGAGTTGATAGAAGAACTATCTATTACAAAGGGGATTTACTAGAACGGCTTACACAATAGAATGGTCTGCACACTGGGGAGACAGAGAACCAGTGCCTGCTGTCTGAAAGGACACTTCAGCCCTCCTGGTGCCAAAGGCCTGGAAGATTTCTGCAAAGTCACTGGTCTTTGGTTGTCTTCAGTCCATGCTGGAGGGCTAAAGAAATGCTGATGTAGTATAAGAGAGTAGTGCTATCATGGGGTGGCTCCCCTCATTAGCAAGAATCAAGGCCCACTGGTAACACTGCTTCTTACTCAGACCTCTTTAGGTCTGGTTCATGCCTGACAGTAAGTGCTGCCCACTCTGGGAAGGGCCTTCTTTGCTCCTCTCCTTTCTGGAAATGGCCTTACAAATCTACCTAGCGTCACGTCTCTTAGCTGATTCCAGATCCTATCAAACTGACAATCAAGATTAACCATGAAGAAGAATGTAGTTTAGCTAAACCTGCACAATCTGCTTTGGGGAACTGAGATCCCCATCCCAAGGAGTACCACAATGGGGAGGATGCCTGGGTGGATGGCCATGGCTCTGCCTAAGGAGGATGCCATGGCTGTGCTAAGGAGGATGCCATGGATGTGCTAAGGAGGATGACCACAGCCTACTGCAGAACTGCAGTGCCAAATAGCCCCTTCCCTTTTTGAGTTTGAAGATCTCCATTTTCTGATCATTTCACACCATGGCTTAGCAAGATGGCTCAAAGGGTAAACGTATTTGCCACCAAGACTCTAGAAGGGTATTCAAGCCCAGACCCCACATGGTGGAAGGAGAGAGAGCCAGCTCGACACATGTGACCCCCTCCTGTACGATTCTTTTTTTAACTAATTATTTCACATTGATTTTTCAGAATGAAAACTCACACAGTATGAAGATAAAATCTTGCTCCCATTATTAATTCACTTATGGTATCTAGCTTTAATCGTACACATTAACCACATTACTTCAGATTCTTGGGGCATGTTTAATATGCCGATACATTTATGGGATTTGCACATCTGGAAGGAAGTTTCGCATATCTGAGCTTTGGAAATAAGTTTTTGCACATGTGAAAATGTGTTATGATCTCTAACACTTGATTTACATTTAAGTTAATTCTGCATTAAAACCTTTTGATTCCATTATAACTTTGGGAGCATTTCTAAAAGCTAGCTAAAAGGAAATGGTGCTGATGGTGATCTGGCAGACTTTGGGGTTTGAACCCCATTTTTTCATGAACCAGCTGTGTATGTATGGATAAGTTCCTCATTTTTATTTGGAAAAATGCTAATAGTAGCTCATTCTTTGGAATATCTCAAGACTTAAAGACCTTTCTTGTGTGTGTGTGTGTGTGTGTGTGTGTGTGTGTGTGTGTGTGTGCCACATAAGTGTAGATGCTTACAGGCTAGCAACAGGCTGTTAAATTCCCTGGAGCTGAAGCTGCAGGTGGTTGTGAGCTACCCGTGGTTGATGGGAACCAAACTCTGCCCTCCTGGAACAGCAGGAGATGCTCTTAAGGGGTGAATCATCTCTCCAGGTTGTATTGTGAAGTTTTAATTAACTAATACATGTCATGAGACAGAAGCAGCTGTTGAATAATGAGCCCTATAAAAGGGACAGACATTTTTTTAAAAATCATCTCCATCATCCTCAATCCTTAGAGTTCTGAAATGTCATAATCCTATAGCTTTCTGAGTCATTTTATGCTTGTCAAATTTGAAACTTAGAAGATTGTTAGAATATATTCCTTAGATCTAGAATTTGTTATAAGAGACTGAAAATAATCCTATGCTCCTCCCTCTTTCTTAGTCTAGAATGACTCAATTAAATTCCATTTTCTCTGAACTACTTTATTCCTCTGTCTTTCCCTTTTATGTTCTGGATGATTTCTCTCACCCAGTTTATTGCATTATTAATTTCTGCCTTTGTGTCTTCAGTTTTGAAAACTCACTTCATCATCTCTGCTTCCTTTTGTTACTACTGTGAAGTTTCTGATGAGGTCATTATCCCCCCACCCTAATATGTCTGTGACCTGTGTTTTCTGCTTCTCACTTGCTTCCACACCATGACTGGCAGCTGTCACTTATACTCAACATCTCTCTTGAACATCATCTCTATTTGATAGTTCCCTGTAACAAACATTTTAAAATTGTGTCCCTAGCTCCTTGTAACTAGGATGTACATGTTGGTTCTGTTGGTTCTGCTCGTGAGAAGAGATAAACACACACACACACACACACACACTCACAGTACCAAGGCCACACGAGAGTTTATTTAAGAGAGTTCTCAGGCCGGTACAGGAGCAGAGAAGCAGGAGAGGAGGAGAGAGACAGACCGCAACATGGTGTCTCTTTTTAAGAGAAGGAGTATGCATGGGTTTACGTAGCCACATTTAGAGACGTGCCTCCATACGAGGTGCATCCTGCCGGAGCGGTGTTAGGTTCACTACATGGAGTGTCAGGAATACTTACAGGTTCTTCCACCAGCGGCTTTCATTTCGGCGGCTATGATAACACACCCTGGCAAAGGCAGTGTGAAAGAAAAAGTTGATTTGGCCCCCAGGTTCCACGTTACAACCCATCAAGGCAGCTCCCTGTCTCGTCTCTCATGCACAGGACCCTGCAAAGGGAGCAGTGCCTGCGAGTATCTCTTATGTCCGAAGCCGCTCCAACCCCAGGTCCTTTGTGCTTGCTGCTTTTCCTGGATGCTTTTCTCACAGAAGGATTCTTGTTTGTTTGACCCGTTGCCATATCTACAACACCTGGGGTCTTTCAGTAGTCACTGAAAAACTGAGCTAATACAGTCAGAGAGGCACTGAGCTCTAACCCTAACCCTAACCCTAAAAACCAGACTAATATACAGGATTCATTTATTCCTGTACCCTAGCTCTTTCTCCTCTGTGTTTCTTTGAATGACGTCATCATGGGTGACCCGATTATAGTCAGTGCTAAAATGCTGGGCTCATTCTCTTAGGGGATTATTGTGATTTTCTGTGTTTACTGCTCTTCCCTTGAATTACAGCCTCCCGTCTATGCCTTTTCCCTATGCTCCCCTCTCTTGTTCAGAATGGCAGCTGCTGGAGCATTAATGGTGGCATCACTGAAAATTTGCACTAAAGCATGTCTAAGGTGGAAACAGCCAGTAGACTGAGCTAATATCTGTTGTATTTGGTTTCTGGCCCAGACATTTGGGCCTAGACCAGATATTTGACCAGCAGTCTGACAGTCTGGCAGTCCCACAGAAACACACAGATGCTTGTGTTAATTTTACGCTGATTGACCTGGGGCCCAGGCATATAACTTGCTAGCTCCTTCATCTTAACTGAACTCATGATTCTTGTTCAGTCATGCAGCTCAGTCGGTACCTTTTCTCAGCACCATTTCAATTTCTTTCCTCTGTGTCTCCTAGCATCTCTGTGGTGTCTCTGCTCTGCTCTGAGATGGTCCCAGAGTTTTCTTAATCTGGTAGCCCCCTCACACTTCCTGTATGCCTCTGGCCAATAAGATTTTTATTAAACCAGTAGGAGAAACAAATATTTACAACGTAATATAATCCCACTACACATATCATCACCAGAGTTACCCTAAATTATAATTCGATTCCTTTTGTTTTTGTTATTTTCTTTAGATTTTTTTGATAGGGTCTCATGGACCCTAGGCTGGCTTAGAACTTACTATGTAGATAAGGATGGAACTGAACCCTGATTCTCTTGGTTCTACCTTTTGAGAGCTGGGGTTGCAGGCATGCACCTCCTTATCTGACTTTTATGCCCTGCTGGAAAGCGAACCCAGGACTTGATGGGCTATATCTCAGGTCGACTTGAATTCTTTAGAGAGTATTTTTCGGGCTCTAGCTTGAAGATGAATGTGGATGTGAGAGAAGCCAGTGTTCGATGCTTCTCCTTAACATCCCTTGACATCAGCTCTGTGGCTCACACTCGAGCATTACTGAGGCAAGACAGTAATGATACCTTGTATCCAGAGACGGCACTTTCTTGGCCACTGGGCTCACCGTACCCATTCTCCACCCTTCCTGTAGTCAAATGCTGAACACACAGATGCTGACTCTCTTTTTGTTCTCAGAAATGCCAGCATCACCCTGATCTTGCTCTCTATTATGTCCTTTTTACCACTGGGCTGTGCATGGATTTCCAGGCAGATGGGCGGTTCAGCTCAGTGGCTCAGATGCCGGAAGACCCTCGTTACAATGCAGTTTCAGTGCCCACCTTCCCCAGTGGCCAATTGCTTTCCTTACCTGTTCCTGCTTCTGCCAGGAGCTTCATCTAGTATACAGAGTTTATGATGATAAGCCTCCTGTGGGCGGTTTTAATTCATGGTGTTGAACATAGAATCCCTCCTCTACTTCTGGAAAAGCTTCGAGGCCTTTTTGATCACTTCCTGCTCATTATTGTATGTTCTCAGGTTCCTAATTTGCAGGGTATTGCACCTCCCGGGTACATTAACCACATCTCTCTCTCTCCTTGCTTTGTAATTTTAAATCTTCTTTCTGTACATTTTCTTCAATTTTATCTCCCTATTCTCTGGCTGAATTTGTTTGGGCTAAGCTATTTTTAATTTTCCGGAGACTCTTCATTCTCCCGCTCTTGGTATCCCAGGCTTTATGTAAAGTACACCCTGCTTACCTGTCAGCTGTTTGTTTTCATATCCACTATCGCCTCTAGATTTTTTTCCCCTCTTTGCTTCACGTGCTTCCTTTTGTTCCAGATGGCTTTGGAATAGCTGGGGGCTCCCAGCTTCGTGCTTAGATTCAGGAGTCACACGCAGCCATCGTTCGTCAGTAGTGAAGAATTACATTATTACAACAGTTGGGTGTTCCTAGAGGGAACATTCTCGGGCCCACCTGGCAGGTGTATTTATTATGAGGCCTGTTCCTATACCAGCTTCCCAGTGTCAGCTGTTAGATGGCATTGTCTAGATGTGATCCTAAGCTATGTCCTTGCCGTGTGCCATGGTGTAAATGCTCCCTCCACCCTACCAAGCTCATGTTGACATTTGATGGCCGTTGGGACATTGTGGGCAGAACCTGAGAGAGGCACTGAGACCCTAAAGCTCTGTTGTCACCAATAGGCTGGTGTCTTTGTCATAAAAGCACATTAATAATTAATGGGTGAGGCTGGAGAGATGGCTCAGCAGTTAAGAGCACCCTCTGCTCTTCCAGAGGACCCGGGTTCGATTCCCAGCACCCACATGGCAGCTAACAACTGTCTGTAGTTCCAGTTCCAGGCAAACACCAAGGCAAATAAATAAAAGTGTTAAAAAAAATAATTAATGGGTATGGTGAGAGAGTGAGTGTGGGATCATCTTCCCTTCCTCGGGTGTCTGCTTCCATTCTTCCTTTATGTTATGATATAGCATTTGCCTAGGAGCTGGAACCATGCGGTGACTTCCCAGCCTTCAGAACCATGAAATGACTTATTACTTGTAAATTACCCAGTCTCTGGCATTTTGTTATAGCAACAGAAATGGACTAAGGGACCATCTTATCTCACTCTCTCATCCTTCGAGGCTGATCAATGGGCAAGTACTATTACTTATTCATACTGGTCTTCTCCAGAGTCTTAAGAAATGGCTTCCCAGGGCTGGAGGGATGGCTCAGTAGTCAAATCACTGGCTGTTCTTCCAAAGGTCCTGAGTACAAATCTCAATGCCCACATGGTGGCTCACAGTGTCTATAACTATAGTCCCATGGGATCCAATACTTTCTTCTGGTGTGCTGATGTACACACAGACATAACACCCATACAGATAAAATACATAAATAGATCTTTAAGAAAAAGAAAAAGAAACAGCTATGAATGAATGGATGAGCAAACATTTGCTTTGAACATCCCTATCACTTCCAATAGATCCTCACCTAACAGTGTGAGCCAGTCACTGAGCAAACATGCAAAGGCCTCGGGGGAGGGGCAGCAGGAAACCACCCGGGCTGGGCTGAATTCTGCTCATTCCTGCAGCGAGGCTGTAGTCATTGATGTATTTTCCCTCTAAAATAACAGTAATGGCTTCCAGCATAATGAGCCAAAACCACTTGAATCTATTTACTGCTCCAGAAACTTCCTTATTCAAGTGGTACCATTTGTGTATTAATTAGTCTTCTTGGCATTTGATAACCGAAAGAGTCACTCATCTTCTGAGACCCGCTGAGAATGTGATGCTTTCTTTCCGGCCCCTTCTCTCTTTCCCTCTGTCAATTAGAGTGTGTGGCCTTGACTCCCGTGCCAAGATGATAAAACCTTGTTTATTTACTTATTTAATTTGTCAAGGCCTAGACTGGTGTCAAACTCAGTGTATTGGAGAATAACCTGGATTGTCTGAGCCTTCTGCCTCCACCCCCTAATGTTGAGAATACAGGTGTGCATCACCGAGTGGTTTATAACACTCCTAGGCTTCACATATGCTAGGCAAACCCTCTATCAGTGGACTGTTCTCCCAGCCTATTACACAAATCCTAATTAGTCTTTTAATAAACTCCCAGAGCCAGATATTGGGGAAAAGCTGAACAATCAAGGAGACAGCAACAAGCCACAGCCACTTCTCACCCAGCTACTCCTCAGGCCAAAATGGGAAGACTTTTTTCTCCGTGAATCCTCAGACTGAATGCCTCAGCCAAAAGGGAAGAGGCACACTCTGTCTCCTCCGGCCTTATATTTCTTTCTCTGCCCAGCCATATCAGTTCCTGGTTCAAGCTTCCTAGTGTTGGGATTAAAGGCATGTGCTTCCCAAGTACTGGGGGCAGAGGCATGGGATCCCAAGTGCTGGAATTATAGGTGTGTGCCACCATCGCCTGGTTCTGTTTGGCCTTAAACTCACAGAGATCTAGAGGGATCTCTGTTTCTGTCTCCTGAGTGCTAGGATTAAGGCATGTGCCACCACTCCCTGACCTCTATGGCTAACTCTGTAGCTGGCTCTGTCCTCTGATCTTCAGGCAAACTTTATTGCAATATATCACCACACTAGCCCAATAAAAACTTTTTATAGTTCCTTAAGACTTTTGGGCAATAAAAGTAACACTTTTAACTATGCATTATTTATCTACATCATGAAAAGTATATACTAATGGATTTTAGGAAGTGTTCTCTTCCTAAAATGATTTAGTGGGGGGAAAACACATAAACATAACTAATATCAGTCTGGCAAATGCTGTATTCGTACTGAGGGGTGAAGAGTGGGCCAGCACTGTTGGGAGCCTCGCTGTATATGCAGGGTCTTGAAGACATCCCTGGGCTTGGAAGCAAAATTCCAACCCCCGGAAGATCACCTTGGGCTCTGCTCTTATCCTCTGCAGCTTAGATTGGAAGATTAACACATGGAAATCCGAAGTGACAGGCAGGTGTGAAAGGAAACTTAGAGAAACAGCTGCTTTCAGGAATAATATTGAAAATACATAAAAGCTGTTAATAAATAAAGAGGAGCCCATATGTGTAGTTTTGAAACCCAAAGCACTTCATTCCTGGCTTCTCCCCACTCCCAAGTGTAAATAGATTTTCTTTTCCCCGAAAAGTTAACCAGTTCTGCCCAGATTTACAACGATCCTTAGGGAAGCAATGAAATGGGGTTTGGTTTAGTGTGAAAGATTAAGATAGATGTTTCCTTTCACCATCAGGAGAAAAGATGGAACTCCAGGCTCACAAATACAGAGGGCCCTGAGGGAAGGAGATGGCCTCTGCCTGGAGGAAGTGAAGCCAGTGTTAGCCTGGGATTCCAGGCATACGCTTTGGGTCTTGTGTGATGGTAGGCTGAAGAAAGAAGAGGGAACCACACCTCCTCAGGTCCTTTCTACCACCACTAAACACCAGCACAGACCTGGGCATGTTTCCTCAGGCACAGGTGTTTGTCCCCAGTGGCAGATCCAGCAGAGCTCCCAGGAAGATCACCCCACCAGCACAAAGAGCTGCTGCACCATGTGGAAGGTGGGCCTGTGCTGAGAGCACGTCACAGAAGCAGGCACTGTCAGGCAAGAAAAGTGACAGGCCTTGGCAGTCCTGTCAGGCCCTCAATGGACAGATCACAGTGAGCGGCCATGGTCCTTCCGGTGGGAAGGTGGGGCTATTGGAAGTCACTGAAGATCTTCTGACCCACATGGCCAGCTGGCAGTGCAGAGGATCACACACATAAAGCAGGATTCAAAGGAAGGTGACTCCAGTAGACACGGGAAGGTTCTGGGAAGATCGAAAGTTAAGAACAAAATAAATTTTAATTATAGAGAATAAAATGGAAAAAGAAAGGCCATATGGTATTCTCCAGGATTGGTCAAGTTGACATTTAAAGACTGGGTTGACCTTCCATTTGATTTTTAACCCAGGCCAATTGGATCCCCACCCCACCCCACCCCCCTTTTTTTTTTAAGAACAAAAATGTACTGAAATAATTTACTGGCCCTAGATCCCACAGCTGCAAGACCTTTCATGGGGAAGGGCGGCAGTAGGGGTTTGAATTGGATGGAAACACTCCTGAAGTAGAAATTTTCTAGAACGTTCCTAGAGGCATGGTCAGCTAGGAAATGTAAATAAAATATAACACTATAAAACATGATAAGCTATGATACAAATTCTCTAAAGAGTTGGGATTCTTGGTAATCCACACACCTGCACTCTACAGATTTTCTAGCAGGCTCTCAATAATGGCTTCTTTGAGACACAATGTGTAATGGAACCCAGAATGGCCTAATTCACTATGTAGCTGAAGATGACCTTGAACTTCTCATCCTCTTTGCCCCCCAGATCCCCCATGCTGGAATCCCAGCAGTTTACGTGGTGCTGGGGTAGAACCCAGAGCTTCATGCATGCTAGGTAAATACTTTACCAACTAAGCTGGGTTCCGACCTCTGATAATTGCATACATCTGTGTGCCAAGAAGAGAAGAAGAAGATGATGGTAAAAACACAGTCATGGTCTGCATGTGTGGAGAGGGAGGACCAGACCTGGTGATGTCCCATAGAACCTGTGTCAATAGAGAACAGCCCTGGTGATGTCCTATAGAATCAGTGATAATCAGATAAGATGGCGTCCCATAGAACCTGTGACAATACCGAACAGACCTAGTGATGTCCTATAGAATCTGTTTCAATAAAGAACAGACCTGGGGATGTCTTCTAGAGCCTGTGTCAATGGAGAACAGACCTGGTGATGTCCTATAGAACCAATGACAATAGAGAACAGGTCTGGTGATGTCCTACAGCACCCATGTCAATACAGAAAGGAAGTAGACCACTGCAGTGTTTAAAACTGAATTTAGATGGTGCAGAAAACATACATGCATTAATGCAAAGGGGCTGGGGAGAGTGAAATCCTCTAGATAAAGAAATTAAGAACAAAATCTGGTAGCTGAAAAGATGGTGAAATGCTTGCCTCAGCATGAGGTTCCGAGTTCTGAGACCTTGAACCTATGAAAAAAGCCAGAAATGTTGACAGGGAGATGCCAGTAATTTGAGCTAGGGAGAAGGATCCAAGAGGTTCCCTGGAGCTCACAAGCAAGCTCAGCTTGCCTTCTGAATTGGTGAGTTCCCTCTTCAGAGAGATCCTGCCTCAAAAAGAATAAATAAAAATAAATAAGGTGAAGAGCAATAAACAAGCCATTTGATGTTGACCTCTGACCTCCATATACACACAACCCCCCACAGGAACAAAATCTAGTCATTGATGCCTTAAAGAAACACAGTCATTAATGAAAATTCACAAACTCTACAAGAAAATTAAGGGAAAAATAAACAAAGAAAGAAAGAGAGAAAGAGGAAGAAAAAAAAAACCTACAAGAGTAGTCTTAGGGTCCTACCAAATGTCACGAGTTCCACATTATAACACTGTAATTCCACTCAATCTGCCATCAAAGCTGAGGAATGCTTTGTACACAAGGAAATTCAGACATTCATTTATCCAATGAGAAAATGCACAATTTTCCTACTAATAGAAGAAAGAAAAATAAATTGAACAATTTTCTAGACATCATCATTCACAGTTCCAGCCAAAGGAAAGGAATAGAAGGGAAGCCCAGAGCCAGTCATCAGAAGAGATGTTCCCAGAGCAACGGGAGCCATGAAGTGGCTCTCTCCTTCTCTCTCTGTTTCTCTGTCTCTCTCTCTCTCTGTTTCATCCTTTGTTCTGACAACTGGATCTTCAGGAGATTGACTTGAAAATAAAGGAGTTCTTTATAGAAATGCTCATATCAGCAAGGTATAGTTTCCTAAGTGAGAGAAATCACTAGAAAAACCCTGGGTACAATTTTTATTATTTTTGTACAGTTTATTAATTCTGTTCTAGTGTGCGCATGTGTGGAGGGTCAGAAGACACCTTGTTGTTTCCAACTGTGTGGGTGGGCCCTGGGGATCAAACCTTGGCCCTGGGGATCGGTGGCTGGCACCTCACTCTGAACTGTCTTGCAGAATCTCGCTCCTCTTTTTTTTTTTTTTTTTTTTTTTAGGGAAATGTCACTAAATTTGCAGTGTCATGGAGGGGGTGAGTTGCACATGGGACTGATGACATAATCCCACATGTGATGTGGGCTCCACTACAAATGGTCACATTTCTGCACCTGACCGTGAGACAGTGAGTTAGACCAGAATGAACCCCACACAGTTAAAAACAGAACAGGGACGAGGAGTTGGCTTAGTCAAGGACTTGTGTAAACTCAAAGAAAGACCTGAGCATCCTCAACATCCACACAAAAGGCTGGGTATAGCAGAGTAAAGAGGATCCTGCAGCTCAGGATCCAGCCAGTCCAGCCAATCTGTGAGCTCCAAGTTCATGAACCCTTAGGTTACAAAAAATGAGGCAGAGGCAATTGAGGAACTATCGTGGACCTCTGGCCTCTGTACATACATGGATATGTGCACATACATGCGTGTATACACATACAAACATAGAAAAATATAATAAACAGCTATTTTCAGGCACTGGACCCCAAAATCCATTGGATCCTTGAGGAAAGGAAACAAAAATGTCAGGGTTCAATATGACAGAGAGTTCTTTTTTCATAGCTGGAATTTCATGTGCCTCAGGCTGGCCTTGAACTCACTGTGTAGCTGAGTATGGCTTTGAACTTCTATCATCCTGAGCACTAGGATTTCAGGAATGTGCTACCACCCTGGTTTATGAGATGCAGAAGTGAAACTCAAGGCTTGATGCGTGCTGGACAAGCATCCAACCCACCAAGCTACAGTTCCAGCCCCACTGGGAAGTCTTTCTGTCTGGAGGGAATTGACACCCAGCCTGTGACCACAAGCAGAGGGGAATGCTTGCAGTTCTGTGAGTTAAAGATTAGTCCTTAATTCTGAGCGACCAAGTAGGATAGAGTTAGGTGTGTGTGTGTGCAGAGTAAAATCCCAAAGTCCAGTTAAGGGTGCATTTAAGAGCTGGAGCTCTAGGGGGCTGGAGAGATGACTCGGGGATTGGGAGCGCTGACTGCTCTTCCAGAGGTCCTGAGTTCGGTTTCCAGATGTGTACATGATAAAGAGATAAATCTTAAAAAAAAAAAAAAGAGCTGGAGCTCTGAAAGGTCCCAGCACCTCCCAGCAGCATCATGGGACCATATCTTTGACATAAGGTTTCTGGAGAATATTTACCTAAACTTCAGCAGGACACAACCCCAACAAAACAGAATCTGAGCAATTAAATTTCATTCAAATGAAAGATGTTTGCTTTCCTTTGTTGTAATAAACATAATGACCCAATGCAATGTGGGTAAGGAAAAGGCATATTTGATCCATAGGCTTTAGTTCATCATCAGGAGAGGTCAGGCAGAAACTGAAGCCGAGACTAACCCTTGCTTCCTCTCTTTTCTTTCTTTTTTTTTTTTAATTTTTATTTCATGTGAATTGGTGTTTTGCCTGCATGTATAACTGTGTAAGGGTGTCAGATCTTGGAATTACAGACAGTTGTCAGCTGCCATGTGGACGCTGGGAATTGAACTCAGGTCCTCTGGAAGAACAGTCAGTGCTCTTAACCGCTGAGCCATCTCTCCAGCCCGCTTCCTCTCTTTTCAAGTCCAGGCATATTGTCTAGGCATTGGCACCATCCACAGTGAGCTGAACACTCTGACATCAGACATGACCACAGACCCACCTGATCCCGGCAGTTCTTCAACTGTATATCTTCAGGTGGCTAGGTTTGTGTCAAAGTTGACAGCTACATGTTGTGTTTAAGGCAAGCATGACCCTGTCTCAAAGCAAAACCCACAAAACCAAACCAATGAACCACAGCAACAAAAAGACAAGCCTAAACATAAACATGAACAAAGACTTTGAGTAGATAATTCTTTGAAGAAGATATAGAGCCATTTATGTATAATAGTAAAAAGTAATACAAATTATCTAAATGTGTGATTTAGATGCATACAGTGAGACTCAAAAATGAATCACGAAGTGATTTTGAGTTCAATATGCACCAGAATACTTTTAAATAGATTTTTTAGAAGACATATTTTTAGGAAGCTTAAATTGATTTGGGTGGGTGATGGATAATGATGACTTTGGTGACAAAATCCTGGATTTCTAACTTCTTCTGACAATAAGAGAGCAGACACACTGTCTCCCATAAAGCTTCTTTTTGGATTTACGTTGCTTCTAGGTGGAAGGCGCTGGCCCTAAATCTTCTGATGCTTTGGGGAGCTTTGGTCCTGGCTGGTGTGGAGGTGGGAGCCTGGCTGGTTCTGGCAGGACCTGGGAGCAGGAACTACCCTCCTCCCTCTGTGCCCTCAGCATCCGACTCTCCAGGGCACTCCAGTCAGTCCATACTCACCCACAGATCCTTCCAGAATCTGCAGACTCCCATTCTTTGACTGTATCTCTGGCATCTGCTGTGTCCAGTCACTGGAAGGAGGCTGATTCCAGCAGAGGACTTTCAGATTTGGACTGGACACCCAGGCACTGGTTGACCTAATGGTACCCACCCTCCCTGGGGGAGTGAATGATTCTATGATTCTCCACCCCTCACCTGTGAGCTTTGGGATGACAATTTCCTTGTTGCTGGTGAAAGGAAGCTTGGTCTCTTCACAGAACTGTGTCCTATCCACAAGCCTATTGGAACTTCTGTAGTGAGGCCAGAGGAAGAAATGAGTTATGACCTCGCCTTTCTGGGCCTCAGTTTCTCCATCTATGAAATAAAGGTGGCACAAGTTCCCAGTCTGAATCTGAAACTCTTGGCAAGGATGTGTGTTAGGATGAAGATGCTTTCAAATACAACATAAATTGCATATACATCTGCCCCCTCCACCCCGCTACCCAGCAGAGAGCCAGGGTGCTCTCCCTGGTAAAACATGGGAATATTTCAGCTGGAAATGCTCAGACTTTCACAGTAAGTGGGACAAGCACACACTATAATTAGCCCGTGTCAGCCAAGGTCAGGTTTGCTGCCAAGCGAGCTTACTTTAAATCTATCTTTAAAAAAAAAAATCTTTTAAGGATTTTTGTTCCTTAATGCTCAAGGGTTTTATGAATTTTAAAACTGCAAATGAGAAATGCGGAGGTAGTCTGTTCAGGAGCTCCACTGAAGTCATGGGCGCTGTGCAGTCTGCATCAGCGCACTAAGTAGTCTTGTATTTTGGACTAAGCAGAGTACAAAGGGGACTCAGCTTTTCAGGGGAAATGTCAAGCCTACTCCGAGCTGGACTTTGTGCAGTGCACACCTGTACAGCCAGAGCCATTGCTCCCAATCCCTCACATCTCCGGGCTTCTGGAACAGTAAGCAATGGTATAAGGTGTCTTCCCTCAGAGCCACAGCTCTAGCTAGCTGCAACCCATATTCTCAGCCAGCAAATGTGAATCCACCTATAATTCACCCCATGGAGCTTCTTAATGCACAGAGTGGCTGGGGAGCATCAGAAACAGTGAACCTTAGTGAGTAGCATCCATGACCCACAGACCACACTTTGAGTTGTGAATTCAAGACCCTCTCCTTTACGGCTATGAATGTCTTTCTTCACTCTTCATGTTCCTTAGCCGACCCTTGGCAGGTTCTGCCCATGATTCTCACCAGCAGCGACCGACTTCCTGTCCTCTTACAGGGCCACATGGCATCTCCCCCACCAATCGATTCCCAAGGGCCATGGTTCCATCCCCATGTGTGTTCTGGATTATGTAAGAACTCAGAGTTCCCAGCCTAGACGCTCCTGACATTGCTCCAGGCAATTCTTTGCTCTGGGGATTGCTCTGCTGGTGAGGGGGGTGGAGGGGGCAGGGGTGTCTCGGATCCCCTTTGGTTGGGGACTATCCCTTCAATCCCTTACCTGCCTCCACCTCTTGAGCCACTCTTTCCCAAGCAGAATTTGTTTTGTTTTTTTTTGTACAAATCAGCTACCTTTAATATGGGGCCACATGGGCCAGGAGAGAAATGGATACAACTTCATGCAGAATTAGAAATTTAGCCAAAATAATACCAGATACCGGATTCTCTCTCTCTCTCTCTCTCTCTCTCTCTCTCTCTCTCTCTCTCTCTCTCTCTGTGTGTGTGTGTGTGTGTGTGTGTGTGTGTGTGAGAGAGAGAGAGAGAGAGAGAGAGAGAGAGAGAGAGAGAGATATGTTTGTGTGACTCACAATGTGAACTTTGTAGATGAAAACATCATGTTTGAACGTCTAAAGATTGGGTACCTGTGAACAGCCCTTTATTCTCCCTTAACAAACAGTCTCAGGATTTCATGTTCTCTAACCCTGGCAATGGCTCTGACCTTGGTGGATGCCCTGCCTTTGAGTGTGTGAGTGAATAATTCCTTCTGCACAGCTGCTGATTCCTAGGGATGGTGGTAAAGAGCAGCTGGGAATGCCCCAGGCTCTCTGCTGCCCACAGATCTGCCCCAGGACTGGAGTGTGCAATGGCTTGGGCCTGCCGAGAGACAGCCTTACTCAGAGGGCTCTCTGAACATGGGGATTATGGGCAATGGAAGCTAAGTGTTTCTAAGACACTCCCAGTGCCCATCAGCCTTTTTCTAACCTTGGTTTTGCCTGGTCACTTCTTGGGAAGGTCGCTACACATCCCAGTTGAATGGCTTACCAAAAGCACGTAACACCCATGAGCTTGGAGTCACCAGATCTGGGGGCAAATCCCTTCTCTGTTGCTGAAGGGATGTGCAGTTTGCAGCGATTATGAAATATTCTAGTGTGCTTTCTGATCCGCAGAAAGGGTCCATGCCTCTTCCTTGCTTGATTTTTTGAAAAGCACTGACCACCCTTCATGATCTATAATAAACTATGCATATTCATGCAAAGTTACATTTCTTTATGGTCAACTTTTTCTTCTTTCTTTCTTCCTTTTTTTTGTTGTTCTTTTTTTATTTATTTAAAAGTTTTTAAATTTTACATACCAACCACAGTTCCATCTTCCTGCCCGTCTCTCACTCACCCCCCAGCTTCTCCCCTCCCTACCCCCATCCACTCCTCAGAGAGGGTAAGGCCTCCCATGGGGAGTCAACAAAGTCTGGCAGGACCAAGGCCCTCTCCCCTGTATGAAGGCTGAGCAAGGCATCCCTCCATAGGGGATGGGCTTCTTTTTAGCCAGTTCATGCACGAGGGATAAATTCTGGTCCCACTGCCAGAGGCTCCACAAACAGTCCAAATCACACAACTGTCATCCACATTCAAAGTTCCTATGCAGCTCAGAGACAGTGAGGTCTCAGTAGCTCTGGTCAGCTGTCTCTGTGGGACTCCCCATCATGATCTTGACCCCTTTGCTCCTATAATCCCTCCTCCTTCTCTTTGATTGGACTGGGAGTTCTGCCCAATGCTTAGCTGTGGATCTCTGCATCTGCTTCAGTTACAGGATGAAGGTTCCGTGATGACAATTAGGGTGGTCATCAATCTGATTACAGTGGTAGGCTAGCTTAGGCACCCTCTCCACTATTGCTTGGAGTCTTAGCTGGGGTCATCCTTGTGGATTCCTGGGAATTTCCTTAGCAAAAGGTTTCTCCCTAACCCCATAATGGCTCCCTCTATCAAGATATCTCCTTCTTTGCTCTCTCTCTCTCTCTGTCCCTCCCCCAACTCTACTATCCCGTTCTCTTATGGTCTCTTCCCACCTCCCCATACCCCATGTTTTCAGTTTACTAGGAGACCTTATCCATTTCCTCCTTCCAGGGGATCCATGGATGTTTGTCTTAGGGTCCTCCTTGTTACCCAGCTTCTCTGGGGTTGTGGATTGTAGTCTGGCCATCCTTTGCTTTACGTCTAATATCCACTTATGAGTGAGTATACACTGTGTTTGTCTTTATGAATCTGGGTTACCTCACTTGGGATGTTTTTTTTTTCTAGTTCTATTCACTTTCATACAAATTTCAAGATGTCATTTTTTTAAAAAAATCCATTATGTTGAGGGACATCTAGGTTGCTTCTAGGTTCTGGCTATTGGAGATAATGCTGTTATGTACATAGTGGAGCAAATGTCCTTGTGGTATTAATGTACATACTTGTGTATATGCCTAAGTAAGCTCAACTTTTCTTAAGAAAATACATAACTTGCTGCTTGGCATGATGCCTCAGTGGGTAAAGACACTTGCTGCCAGTCCTAATACCATGCATTTGATCACATGGTAGGAAAGATCCCATTCCTGAGAAATGTACTCTGACACCCACATACAAACTATCACACATGTATATACATAAAATGTAATAAAAATAGAAGAAAATGCATAATTTGGGGGCTGAGAGCTCACTGAGCGGAGCACTAGCCAGGCAACCCTGACAGCCTGACTGTGGATCCCCATGTTACTGATGGCTGAGGTCTTGTCCAAGTGTTTCTGATTCTTGCCCTCTTATGCAAAGAACTGAAAATAAGGGCTAGAATTACATGGACTTGCAAAGAAGTAAGATAGCTCTATTCAGAGTGAAGTGAGAGGTAGATTACAGAGGGGTGTCCTGTCAAGATTGATGGCAGGCCACATGAGTGAGACTACTCAATTCCTGTTACTGTTTGAGGCTCAAGAGGAGGAGGCTGGTTACAAAGGGAGGTAATTTGGGTGGTTCTCTATTTTGATTGACAGATTAGGTCATATATTTATTTTTCCCATTATGCATGTCCCTTCCCATAATGCATCTGATTTTAATGTTATATACACTCAATTTGCATTAAGATGGTAAATAGGGGCTGGTCTCTAAAAGGTTACCCCAGGATACATTTCTGCTTTACTGCTCATGTAACCCAAACCAGTTCAGGCCAGATCATCCCCCCATTCTTCATACATTGGGAATACACTTGAATAGAAACTATCTAACTTTGATTGGTACTGGGAGTGGTGTGTCGATGCTGCTGTCCAGGGTTGTGAGTCCCTGTAGCCTGATGCAGGGGGAGGGAAGGGTTCTGAGGTGGCTAGGTGCATTACTTGGAGAGGGGTCTGTATATGTAGTATATGCAGGTGAACTAGGTTGTCAAGTGTGTGATTACAAAGTTGTGTGTGTATGTGTGTGTGCACAACCCCAAACCAAGTGGGACTCCAAACTAAACTCTGTTCTACACTTGCAGCATCACCAGAATCCACTAAAATGCTGGAGGAAAATCACAACGACACTGGAACCCTGTGCAGCCGTGGGGAGATGGCAGGAGAGCACGTGTGACAGCTGGCACGGGGTGTGCAGCAGTGACTTTGTAGAGTTAGGGTCACTGAAGGAAGTCACCTGAGGTAGTCCGCTGACCTCCACCTGTGCTCCGTGACGCATGCATGCCAAATCCACACATCAGATATAAATAAGCACATAAGCTTGTGCTGTGTGCTAAGTGTGCCCAATCCATATATATATACATACACATCATATACAAACATGATACAACACACACAGAAATAATGTAATTTGAAAATAGCCATATTGACAGCAAACATTTTAAGGCCCCTTGAGGTGTTGGGACAGGGGCAGAGAAGCTCTGCAGGGACCAGCACACACATTCTGTCAGCTTGGTTCCAAGTGGTGGCTGTTTATGACTTGGCCCTAAGGAAGATTCCAAAGCCTCTGGAACTGCCAAGATGTATTGTCATCTTAGAAATTACACCAAAGAGGAGCCTGAGTGTGTGGCTCAGCTCTGGAGTGCTTGCCTAGCTAATGTGTCTAGTCCCTGGGCTGGATCTAAAACCAGGACTGGGGCTGCACACCTGTGGCAGCAGGAATTGGTGAGCAGAGATGGGAAGGTCTTTGATGCTTTGTCACATGTTTAAGGCCAGCTTGTGCTCCAGGAACAAACCAAAACTGAAGAAGAGAAAGCTCATTCACTCGGAGACTATTTTTCATTCTTGTATTTTGAATGAAGGGGCCCTTCGTCTCCCTGGCCGACCATTCAAGCAATGAGTACATATTTTGATTTCCGACTTGAATTTGGGTATAAACTAATTCTTCCTTTAAAAATATCCTGCTGTTTTATTTATGTATGTATGTCTATTATAAAATGTTCTTATTTTTAAAAACCATTGGAAAGTCATACCTCAGGAAAATCTACCTCTTTCCAAGATGGGGGATCTTTCCCCTTTTCTCTAATGACCTGGACCTGTCTTCTCTTGGGAGTGAGAAAAGCCGTGTGTGTGTGTGTGTGTGTGTGTGTGTGTGTGTGTGTGTGTGTGTATGTGTGTGTGTGTGTGTGTGTGTGTGTGTTGGTTGTGGTCTTGGGGGAGGGGGCTGCGTCCACACAAGCCTTAGTCTCTGTGCTTCCCAAAGTGCCCGACAGAGGGCGCTCTTGACACTATCAGAATTTCTTACTGATTGGCAGGCTGCAGAAAGCCCTTCAGCCTCTGTCTAATGGTAGGAAGCAGAGGTGGCCAGGAAGGTTTTCATTTGCTCCGTTTCCCATGGGCCTGCACAATGGCCCGAAAGGACAGGGCTAGGTGTGGGCAAGCTTACATGGAGTCTAACAGGTAGTGTCTACCCATTTGCGATGACTAAGCCCTAGGCTCTAGGCTTTTCTCAAGTGCAAGGGCAATAGTGACACCAGAAATGGGTGTGAGCCCTTCTGCTGGTGGCAATGACAACCGGTCAGTGCACACATCAGGAACCATACACAGTGTGCCTAAAATCAGAACCGAGGACTGAGCAGGACTCATCAGGAACCATACACAGTGTGCCTAAAATCAGAACCGAGGACTGAGCAGGACTCATCAGGAACCATACACAGTGTGCCTAAAATCAGAACCGAGGACTGAGCAGGACACATCAGGAACCATACACAGTGTGCCTAAAATCAGAACCGAGGACTGAGCAGGACTCAGGAAAGTGTCCACTATGCAGGCGTAAGGATGCAAGTTAGATCTTTAGAACCCATGTGAGAGAAAATAATAGCTGTCCACAGAGGTACACACTTGTACTCCCAACACTGGGGCTGCCTCGCCAGTCAGCCTTGATAAATTGGTGAACCCAGGCCAATGGGAGACGCTGTTACAAAAAATAAGGTGGGTGATTCATTCTGAGGAATGATACTGAAGGCTGACCTCTGGAACACACACACACACACACACACACACACACACACTTTGTTCAGGCTCACCCTGTAAGCTCAGGGCAATCCTCCCTCTTCCGTGAGTGCTGGGATGGAGAGCCACACCCCTTCTTTTGTCTCAGTGTACCTGTTCTGTGTGACTTTCTGAGACTGACTGCTAGGAGCAGCTTTCAAGTGCGACCTCTCAGTGGAAAGACACAGGGAAGTGATTTGGGCAACAAAGTTAAAGAATGGGTTCTGGAATTTGGATAGCAACTGAGTGTGTACCCCAAGATTAGTGTCCAGTGGTACTGGAGCCATGGAAGGGGGTCAGGAATAGTCAAGCCTGGGCTCTGAGTCCTTGTTTCCCACAGGATTCCCTCCTACAGGCACTGTTATCTCCCCATTCTGATGCACCCAGAGGGGCTTTCTGCTAGGACATCTGTGTCATTCTATTACCTGAACCATGAGCCAAATAAACAGGCTCACCAGTACCCACCTCAAGCAGTTTGCTATAGCAACAAAATACACAGCAAGACAGTGCCCAGCTGTGACGGCTAATCTTGATGGTTGTGGGGGTTTGAAAGAAACCAGCCACCAAAGAGAGTAGCACTATTAGGAGGGGTGGCTTTGTTGGATAGGTCTGGCTTTGTTGACGAAACTGTGTCACGTGGAGGCAGGCTTTGAGGTCTCATATATGCTCAAGCCACACCCAGTGTCTTAGTTCACTTCCTGTTGCCCGTTGATCAAGATGTAAGACTCTCAGCTCCAGCACCATGTCTACCTGCATGCTGCCGTGTTCCACCATATTGATAATGGACGAAACCTTTAAAGTTGTGAGCCATCCTCATTAAATGTTTTTCCTTTTTAAGAGCTGCCATGGTCATGGTGTCTCTTTATAGCAACAGAAACCCTAAGACAATTGTCAACTGGATGGGGGTTTAGAATCACCATGGGAACAACCTTGTAGGCATGCCTGTGATGAATGTTTTTAGATTGAGATGATAAGACCACTCTAAATGCCAGTGGCTTCATGCCCTGGGCTGGGATTCTGAGCTGAATAAAAAGGAGAATAGGAGCTAAGCATCAAGGGTCATCTTCCCATGCCTCCTGACTGCCACCCCCTCCCCATGATGGACTGCATTCCTCACACCCAGAGCCCAACCCTCCCCCATGATGAACCTGGTCCCTCACACCTGGAGCCCACCCCATCCCCAAGTTCAATTCCCAGCACCCACATGGCAGTTCACAATTATCTATAACTCCAGTTTCAGGGGATCTAGCATACTTAATCAGGCAAGACCCCAAAGTATATAAAAAATAAAGACATCTTTAAGAGGAGTAAGGAAGAAAGGAATAAAGGAAGGAATGGGCAGTTGTTCAGAGGACACAGTCCAGTGCCGGGGCATAGGGTGTGAGGACACATCACCTAGGTTTGCACACTGGCTTTGCCACCACCTATGGAAGTCTTCATTGCCTTGTTTTTGCAGTGGCAGGATCGCACTAGCCAGGGGCCTTCCAGTGAGCACAGAGACTTCTAGAAAAAATCAGAATGAAGTAAAACCTCGTCCATCCAGTTAACAAAGATAACCTGGTTGGGGAGGCTTGACCACAGGTGAGTCCCATGCCTGTACTCATGCACATGAGCAGGGTGCCCACAGGCTAAAGAGCATATATCACCCTCCCCCCACAGTCTCATCAAGGAGCCATGAACAGACCATACACAGAAAAGAGCTTTTTTTTTTTTTTTTTTTTTTCCTTCAATTTAATTGAAGTTACTTAGAAAAATAATCAGGCTTGAATGGCTTTTCCTGGAGGAAGGTTCGGGAACATTTCACGCGTCTGTTGGCAACATGGAATTCAGCTTCTTTAACAGTATAATAAGATACAGGGAGAGAATTCTACAACAGGCCCTTGACTGCATACAAATATGTAAAAAACACACACTCCACAAGGATGTTAAATTCTATGTCCATATGCCTTACTGAGCATGCTCAGAAGAGAATACGGATACCGCCTTTTGTACCTGATGAGAGCAGATCAATATTTGCCTGCTGCTGTCCAAGGGTTCAGCTGGTTCTAGAAGGTCCTGTTGTCTATTCAGAGGGTCTGTTTAGCTGTGGTGGAGAGAAGCTGGAGGGTGCTGGTGGGCAGAACCTGGGGAGGGATGGAGTCAGTCCTGCTGACGAAGAGGTGGGCCAGGATGGGAGGTGGGTGCCAGGAGAGCACAGGTTGGGGCAATTTGTGCATGTGTGTGTGTGCATAACTACTGTGCACATGTATGTATGCATATTTACTGTGTATGTGCGTGTATACAACCGTGTGTGCATGTGTGTGTACAGAGGAGGGATGGGCAAAAGAAGCAAGTAGGAAAGGAAGCAAAGCCCCTGTGGTTTTTTTTTCAGTTGAAGCAGGATAGTAATGCAATTGTTATCATACCAGCTAGGTGCCCTCGGGCCTTGCACAATGAGCTCTCTGAGCCTGGGCTAGTCTTGTGTGCTCCAGAGGGCTGGCCAGAGTCAAGTTTCTGGTTCCTATAGTTCTCCTTCTGATTGAAAAAGCAGGAGAGAAATGCTTGCCCTTGGGACCAGGTGGCCTGTCTGAGACCCCGACAATGGGCTGTCCTGCTTCCCAGACCAGCTGAGAGGGCACTGAGGCAGGGGAGGCCGGAAAGGCTGTAGACAGGGACCTGTGTGGCTGGTATTCTAAACATTTCCAATAAAGGGGTAGGCTAAGCAGGCATGTCCTTATCATTCTACCTGACTGTACCTGGTCCTAAAAACACAGCTGTGCCTTGGAACAGTGGCTCAGAGCCGGGATGCCGGCAGCTCCTTTTCCTAGCTAAGCATGAGGGGCATGCAAGGGAAAGTCTTTTCAATACTTTCCAGTAGAAAACACTTGGATTTCCAAGCGCACTTCATCAATGGATGTCTTTAGCCAGGGACACAGAATATTTCCTACACTCTACAAAACAGCTGAACCAATACATATTTAAAAAATTCTCACTAGAAAAAAAAAAATGTGATCACAAAACAGGAGAAAGAGTCCTCATTCCAGAAGCATGGTGATAATACACGGTCCCCTGAAGGACAATCTTTCTCACTTTAGAGAGAGAAATGGGGTGTAACTACCATCTGTACACAGCACTGTACCACAGATGAAAAGACAAACAGAATTGTATAAACTTAAAAATCAACATAAATTTTCATTTAAAATCCCGAAGCACACGGTTCCAAACTGTGGCTGGAAGTGAGCAGTGTTTGTCATGAGGCCATCATCCCCACCGAGTGGCCTTTAAGGTCAGGAAGTGGGGGCTCTTTTGTGTCCTTATGCTACCTTTCCCTCCACAACACCCAAGACTTCCCTCCCTTGTGTTTTTGGAGCGATGGGATGGCTGTCTGGAGCCAGATGGAGACTTCCCACTTAGGTAAAGCGTAATTCATTTAAAAAGTTCCCAGACAGATGCTGTGGTGCTGTTTCTGCTTGTTTGTTGTGGAGGGATCTAGGAAGCAGTTGTCAATCTTTGTAGACCTCAGACAAGCTAGATCACCCTCACCAAAGGCTACTGTGTGAATTGCCAGCTAAGACATATCTGCCGTACAGGACACCCAGGTCGTGCAGCCCAAAAATGCTGCATTCTCCGAGATTCACAAGGCAGACCATATATTCAAGGCCCTGAAAAGTCCTGCAGAGAGGAATATGACTTAATTTTGTTTCCTAAGTATATGCGACCACAAACCCTTCAAATTGATGCTCAACAGAGCCTGGGCTCTGTGGAGCACACATCAGCAACATCTACAGACTACCGCATCAGCAGAAGGCCAGTTCTGAGAACAGGGGCCCCCTCTCTATTCCAGGGATGGCCACGTCTGTCACTGTTCTTGGTCAAACACATGACATCAATCTATCAAAGGCGAAGGGACAGAAATTGGGGAAGGTACCTGCATTTTATAAATAGCCGCAGCCAGCCGCTCTGGCTCACATTAAATAAAATAATTTCCTCAGTGAGACAAAGCAGCAGCAACTGCTCTCACTTGCTGTGAGCCGAACAATACCATTTTAATAGTTTCTGTGAATAAATTATTCATTTTTTGTTTTTCAGAATATTCTCGTCCCTTCACTCTATACTGCATCAAACCAAAAACAAACAAAACCAACTAACACACAAAAAGCAAAATTTATAGCCCACTCCCACCCTATCATTAGAACTATTATATACAGCATCTACTACCCACCTGGACACTGGCTGTAATGGGAATGTGGCTCAAATGTCAACTCAGAAGCCTCAGAAATGACTAGAAATGAGGACTAGGTCTGGGTGTTGATTCAGAAAGAACAGGAAATGCCAAGTTTCCAGTGTTCTGGAGGAGAGGGAACATGGGTTAAGATCCTGGGTGGCTGTCCTGGATGCTCCATCAATGCAGGACATGGGAGGGTGTGTACATGCCTGTGGGGACCAGCAGTTCACTTTTGACCTTCACACCTGATCTTTGCAAATCTCCAAACATATGCAGTACACACTTTTAAGTGGCAGGCAGGAGAAGATGTGAACTGGCGATCACAGGAGGCACTTGAGAAATGTTCCCCTTCCCTTACCGAGGCAGACATCACTAATCAATCACAACACCCCTCCATTTGTGTCTGGAGAACACTGAGGCTTACAGGCTTCTACTACCAAAAAATGCAGTAGACATAGATGATCAAAAAGGTTTCTGCCATTTCCTGTGTTGGGCAATGAACTTAGGGTACTCAGCTAGTTAAGTGGACTAATTCAAATGTGTGGTTTTCAAATCTGAGCTGTAGAAAAACGCAAATTTTCTGGCGTCATGGGCTCTCTGGGCCATTTGAGAATAGTCAAAACTGCATGGGGGCAGGTTCACTGTTGAGCTGTATGCTCTGTGTTCATATAAAGCTTGTTGAGAGTCAATGTTTTACTTGCAATGAAGCCTGGAGAATAGTAGATACTCAATAAATATTTCTCAACTACAAAGCAACTCTGCCTTCACTAGAGCTGCCAGTTAAAAACATCCACAAAAGCCTATTCTTATAGACTGCTAATTTTGGTGAACAGAAATTGCTATTATCCACTTTTTCATTAGGTTAAAATTTTTGCATTTCTTTACTGCAAAGGACTTTGGGGTTGCTAGCAATCAGCTTAGACCACTCCCACCCATTTCTTAGTGCAAGGACAGTTTACTTATTTTTAGCAGGGTTTCTTCAGTGGTGGCATCCACTCATGCCAGCAGCTGTCACCACGTGATTCCATGAGAGGTGAGTGGGGAGACAATCATACCCCATAAACAATCCATAGCCAGCAAAGCACAGACCATATTTTCTTCCAGAAAGACACAAGTAGTCTGCTGCCACAAAAAGAAACCTATACAGACCACGTTTAAATAACTATAAATAAGAATCATTAGACTTTATGGAACTCACAGTTTGTGGAATTCACCAGAACACAAGGACACCTTGGAGATGGTGTTGCAGTTTCCACTTCTAAAAAACAGGAACGATCCACCCCGCTCCCCTGCGAAGACAACTGTCCTTTCCCATGAAAGATTTAAATAATCCCTACCATGCTGCTCGCAGCATCCCCCGCAAAGACATATTAACTTACAAAATAACTCAGTATCCATAGAATTCTTTCGACAAATAAAAATCTTAAATTAAAAAGCAGGATTCTCTCCCTCTCCCCAGCCACCCCCATGTGGACCCCTTTATTCCAACTTCAGGTAGTTTGGCACTGAATAATTGAACATTAAAAAGTCCAGTTTATAGACTTCATACAGCTGTGTCTGGTGCTCAGCGCTGATGTTCTGAAAGAACTCCGTGGTCATCTCGTCGGTAGTTCTGGTGGACTTTGCATAGGTGGGGAACTTCAGGTAGCCGCTCACCCCAGCTAGCTGCAGCACATAGTTGGAGTCCTCTTCCAGCGTCTCGTACTTGCCCACGAGGTCGTAGCGGATATGGCAGGGGTGGCAGAGAGAGTAGACAGTTTGCCAGTGCTCGTTGAAGGGCTCCTCTCGCTGAGTGTGGGGGTCGATGAGGTAGGCCACGAACTCTTCGAACTTGACATCATCTCCCTTGCGCAGGGCCTCCTGTGTGGCGTTCTTCCGCTGGCGACGGATGATCTTGGTGCCGTAGCGCTTGTGGAAGGAGGTGTTGTACTTCTGTGTGAACTTATTGCGGTAAGCTGACACCAGCCTCTCGAAGGGCTCCCGCACGAACAGGAACTTCATGTAGCTTTTCAAGCGGTGGTTGATCTCTGGGATGCTGTACTGGTTGAGGGTCTTCAGATTGGCTGACACATGGGCCTCGTTGGCTGGGATCTCCATGGGATCGCTATACTTGCCGCGGCCGCTCAGGACCATCATGAGTCTCTTCCAGTTGGTACATGCCACCTTGGGTACATAGCAGTAGATGAGTTCGTGGTCCTCATCCACCACCAGGTGCTTCAGGTCGTTGGGAGTCAGCACCCTGCGTTTTCGGCTCATGGCACTGTTGGCCCGGCAGGTATCTGTCACTTGGTCCCGTCTCATCTGGTGTAGGATGGCAGTGTTGGACAGCTCCAGCTACAAAAGGGACAGAAGAGGAAGGTGAAATCAGTGCTTATCTAGAACATTCTTATGTTGTTACAGTGGACGCTGATCCATTTGTTCAAACAGTTATTTATACCCTGTGAGGTACAAAGGTTTCAGAGGCAGGGTGAGGTGAGACTTAGCCTAACTGCATAGTGTGGGAGGTTCAGAGGGGAATGCCTGAAAAGTTATCTGTGTTCTCTGAGAGCAAAGGCCCTCCCCAAAGTAGATGTGTTGGTTAGTTTTAACTGTCAACTTCACATAGCCTAGGATCATCCAGTAAGAGTTTAAATGAGAAATTATCTAGATTAGAATGGCCTGTGGTCATGTCTGTGGAGGACTGTCTCCGTTGTTAACTGATGTAGGAAAACACAGTCCACTGTGGGCATCATTATTCCCTAGGCTGGGCTCTGTACTGTATAAGAGTGAAAAACACCAGCAAGTGAGCAAGAATACATTTTTGTTCTCTCTGCTCCTGACTGAATGTAATTGCCTTCATATTCCCCCAGTGATGGGCTACAGTCTAGAACTGTATGCTAAATAAACTTCTTTCTACACACTAAGCTGCTTTTGGTCAGGATATTTTATCGTCAGGATATTTTATCTAGCTACAGAAATGTAGCTAGAATGGCCAATCATTCCCAGTCTGAACCAGGTCTCTCAGTCCACACAGACAGGAAATCTGCTCTGCCCTGGTCTGTTACCATCTTGGTTCCCAGCACCCTGAGGGCCAGAGATCATGTGGAGTGGTGGTAGCTAGCTTAGCACACTCTGCCTTTTCCCTGCTGGCTTGTGCAACATGGTCTGCTTTTTAAATATAAGAGGAATTTGTTGTCATTTGACTTGAGGTTTGGGAAGAACTGGGGTCTGGTGCTATGTGACAGCTGCTCTGGGTATCCTGTCTTTCTCTGTACCCCAGATGTCTTTAGACATCCACAGTCCACTATCAACCTGCTTTTCTTGCTTCATACCTATACCTCACCCATTCTGAGCAGAGGAATATACCGGAGAAGCCAATGGTTCATCTGTAGTCAAAAGTTTCTGGCCCGGACCCACTAGTCCCAAATAATCACACAATTACAAACTGTTTGGCCTATGACTCAGGCTTATTACCAACTAGCTCTTATAACTTAACCCATTTTTATTAAACTGTGTACTGCCATGTGGCTCCATGGCTTTACTGTGTCTCATTACATCATGCTCTCTGGGCAGCAGCCTGGAACATCTCTTTGACCTCACCCTCCATCTTTATCTCTGCTTGGATTTCCTACCTGCCCCTAAACTGCCTTGCCATAGGCTAAAACAGCTTCTTTATTAACCAGTAATAACAAAGTATATTTCCAGTATAAGAAAGACATCCCACATTAGTTCACATTCACTTTCTCCACAGAATCCTGTGGCTGGGCCTTGTCGGACTCTCTACTCCACTCGCTATCTCTGTTGATACAAACTAAACTTGACCATTCTTCAAGGCCCAACATACTCTGGCCACACCACAAAAGAACATTTCATCTCTGAATACCCTCGACCCTGGGTGTCCTTCATAGCACAACCCAGAGTCTACGTCATGCTTTCCCTGTAGCCACAGTTCACTACTGACTGTCCCAGGCCATTGGCTCTTTGGGCCAGATTATAAGTAGTTTCAAGACCTGAGAACACATGAGGATTGGCGAAAGGTCTAAGGCACTGAACATGTATTTCAGTGGAGTCCAGGGATCAGGTAGGAACTATAAGTCAGCCCCAAACCTCCAACACTGAGCCATAATTTGTACAATTCATCCCAAAAGGTGCACAAACCATGTGGGATGGCCCAAAGACAGGACCCTGATTTTAGTCTGAGCAGTGTAGGGTCTTGGTCACCTTTAGTTCCCATTTCAGTGTAGGGGCTTCAATACTGCAGACTCAGCCCCAGTAACTTCACTTGACTGATACATATTTTCTTTCTCTGCTATTTGTAACTAGCTCAAGATGATAAAATGAGATGTCATGGTATCCCCAAGGTTATCAATGAGTACCAGCACCTTGATGTCAGATGGTGGGACTTAAGAATGGAGAATGGGGCTTGTTACCCAGAAATGCTTAATGGGTTAATGAGATCACCTATATGGCTGGAAACATAGCTCAGAAGCTATCACCCAAGTTCAATTCTCAGGGCCTGAATGGTGACTCTCAAGCACTCCAGTTCCAGGGCATCCGACATGTTTTGTGGGCACCAAGAATGTACACAGTACACAAATATACCTTGCAGATAAAATACCCATACACATTAAATAAGTCAAATCACTCTAGGCTTCAGGAATTCCACCTGGCCTCTTTGAGGCCTGCCATAAAGACCTGTGATGGGGGAGGTCTTTCTGTATGCTGTGAATATACTTTGTTACCATTCCAAAATAAAGAAGCTATTTTGGCTTATGGCAAGGCAGCCTGGGGGGCGGGTGGGAAATCCAAGCACAGATCCAAAGACAAAGGGTGGAGTCAAGGTCAAACTGTAAGCTTCCACCCAAGGAAGCAAAATGTACAGGCAAGCCGAAAGCCCCGTGGTGAATACAATAATTATTAAGAATGGGTTGATTTAAGTTGTAAGAGCTAGTTGGTAATAAGCCCGAGCCACAGGCCAAACAGCTTATAATTAATATAAGCCTTAGTGTGATTATTTGGAACTAAACAGCTGCCTGAGCGTCCAACTTCTGGCTATAGACTGGGTTCAGGGCAGTCCTGAACAGGTTGGAGGAGACAAGTTCTTTGCTTGGATATCAAGATGGAAATGAGGAGACCTCAGACAGTGACAGGAAGGAATGTCCACTCAGAGGACAACAATTAAAAACCCATTAATGTCACTTCCACACCCCTCCCCCCAAAAGATGAAATTCTTGTTTCCAACCAGGGCTCAAACGAGCTGTAGTAATGGTCCTAACTTTTACGAATAACACGTTCTGTGTACAATTCCATGCACAATTCAGGGGCTTAGATATCTGGGAGGCAGCTCTCTAGGAGCGGCAGTAGACACTGGTGAGGACAATACATCAATGTCAAGCAGCTTGTCCCTTACACGGGAACAGAACGCTGTTGGTCACCAACCAATTCCATCAGTTCCACCAAGCAGGGCCTCGCATGAGGCTCTGTCAGTGACGAGCGCTGGAAGACGACGCCTTACCATCCCCATCTTTCCCTTCTTCCTTTTTTTAAAAGGAGATCACAGCAGAGGAATTGTGTACAGTTTAGAGGGTCACATTTGGTTGTGGGCTTCAGAGCAACAGGGGAACGGGGGAAATGAGACAGAATCTCCTCGCTTTTGTTACCAAAGAGAAAAACATTTCAATTGTTTGGGGGCAGAAAATGTACCAGACCTAAGGGGTTCAGAAATTTCAGTCAGATTCTTGGATTTTATGTGCTAAGGACAGAGTCTTCGGCTGACTGAATGCTAACACTGGTTTGCTTACAGAATGTGGCGTGTGTACTGTCCCCTATTCCTCTCAAGGAAAGAGGCCACTGAGACTCTTAAAGAGATGGCAGAATCCATGCAAAGAACATCCGCCCTGTGGAGCGGCCTTCACCCGCAGCTCTGGACTCTTTCCTGGGCTGGTTCCCCTCGGCACCAGTGATCATTTAGGCTAGTTCTTCTCAAATGTGGGCACGTGTGGAGGTCACATTGTTCCAGCCACCCCCTGGCTTCCAGCCAGAGCTGGAGACATGGCGGGGTGGAGGGTCTGCCAATGTTCCTCTGCTAAGATTGTGCAAGATGCCACAGAGTGAGGCCTAACCCGCAGCATTGCCTTCCCTGACAGTAATAGACTGAATTCTGAGATCAAGTCCTCCAGGGTGGTGCCCTCTTGAGGCCTCACTCCTTGGCCCAGGATGGTCTCTCCTGCTGGCTCCTTACACTGCCCTTTCCCTGGATAGGCTCCCCTGAACCAGCATATCATCCAAGCAGCTTTAGTTTTCTGTAGTGGCATTTTTAGAACCTTGCCTCCAATTCCAGTCATATCCTAGGGTCCTCCGGGCTGGAGGGCCTAATATGAATTGGAGTGGGAGAGATAATTCAACCAATGTCAAGTGTGGCTGCTGTACTGGACCATGCTTTGAGAGCTGCAGATCCATGCTCTATGGAAATGGCAGTATTCTAACATCTTGGATCAATTCACAGCACCCTTAATGACAGAACACAGTTCACTATCAGATGCCGAGAGTCTACCCTCGCCTTGCCACCAATTCCTTTCATCTCCCTGTGATGTCCTCAAAGTATAGGCCTGAAGAGGGTGGAGCCTAGGATGTCCTGAACACAGCTTCTGGCTTTGGGCTGCATCCGGAATGCTTGATTTGATGTCTATTTTTAATCTGGACATTTTGAAAGGCAACTGTAATTAGTGTGAGGAGTAAGCTTAGGGGGTGTTTTAAGAAGCCTTTAAAGTTTCACTGTGTTTTATCTTAAAAGGACGAGCCAGCCTGCTCTGTGAGGTCTGTAGTCTCTTTGGATGCAAGACCCACACTGAAGGAAGCAGTGCCCCTTCATTGTCTGTGGTTGGAGAGACCCAGGGAAATGGAAAGGCAGATAAAGAGGTAAATCTGGAAGTGTCAATGACTCTCCACCTGTTGCAACTGCTGGTTTGGGTCCAGGCTTGGTTTCCCAATTAAAAAATCTGGACGCAAGGCTGTGGGGATGGCTCGGTTGGTGACATGCTTGCCTGTGAGTATAAGGACCTGAGTTCATTTCCCGAAACCCACTTAAAAGGAGCTAGTCATGGTGGTGCATGCTTGTGACTCCAGGGCTGTGGGGCTGAGGCAGCCCTTTCCCATATTCCTGTGGTACCACTGTCTTGAGATGCACATGGTAGATGGATTTGCTGACGAGACCACAGCCTCAGCAAACACAAGTTGTACCTACTAGATAGGAGTCACCACTGAACTTCACACTTTCTGAAGTAGCCATTGTGAGTGTTTCTGACTTACAGATAAAGAAACTGAGTCATGGGGAAAAGTGGCTTGCTTCTCATGGGACTAGAAACAGAGGCCTGAGTTCAAGTTCTGAACGAGAGCGATTGTAAAGGTGGCAAGAAGATGCTCTCTTGAAACCTCTGCTGTACCTGGGCTAGCTACTTAGTTTAAGGACCCCAGGACAAAGGAAAGCCAGGTGGGAATCCTGAGAAAAGCACTCAGTCAGTTTATTAAGAGAAAGTTCTGAGGCCCAGCCCTTGCCTGGCTGGAGCACCCCCTTCCTTACATGCTTGTTGCAATTCACTCTGTCCTCAGCCCCCCCTAGGATGCTATTTCCCAGGGTGCAAGTATCTCCCACTTTTTTGTCCTCTACCGTATTACAAATCTCTGACATAGACTAGACATTCAAAGGTTTGTTGAATGAATGTGTGAATGCATGTATACCAGCCAGTGCTCATATGGATGAATGAGTAAGTACATACACTCATGAATGAATGTAATACATGTACAGATGAATGAATAAATGAATGATGCAAGTATGAGTGGATGACATGAGATACAGAGGTTGTATAGGTCCTTGGTGACTGCAGATGCTGCACACTCTTCTGGTACCCACATCTGCTGCCCTAGCTCAACATCCCACAGCAGCACTGGCCTCTGGTAGTCTAAAGCTCCACATAATGCACAAAAGCACTAGCAGATGGGCTCTGGTCTCAGGAGAAATTGTCTCTGACTGCAACAGCTCTGAGGGGAGAACCCTGGTACTGTCTACCTGCTGAGTGAGACCAGGAAACAGGAGCAGTCATGCCACACTGGAGGGTGAAGACACCAGGGAGGCTGGAAGGGCTTTGCAGAGGCCATGTGCACTGAGCCTTTTTTCCAGAAAGCCAGGTGCAGCTGGAAGAGCCTTATTTACATCTCAGACTCACTGTTGGGGCTTCCGGAGGCTTGAGTCTAGAGAAGAGCAGTTCAAGCCTAGGAATGGGGCCACTGCCAAGCTGGACTGGCTTCCCATGAATGGTGGCCCAGAAAAGGGACAATGGTGAGGAAGAAACAGGGCTCTGACATGGAGTAGGAGGCTGGCCTCCAAGAAAGCTGAAGTCAGAGGGGCAGGCAGGCTCTGCACCTGCTGGCTGCCACACTCTGGCAGGAGGAAGAACCAGCTGGAGGCTGGCAGCTTCCCCAAATGTCTGGGCTGCCTGTGATGTTTAGGGAGGCAGGTAGATGGGGGTGAATGTAGCTTGGCCCTGTAGGTTCTCCTGGGCTCTAGTTGGACACTTAGCTGTGTGGTTTCGATCCTGCCTCTCTCCAGAGACTCAGCAGCAAGTTCTACTTAATGCTTTGTCTGAGCAGCTTGCCCCGCCCCCCGGCCTTGGTTTCCCACTCTGTAGCATGGGGACAATAACTGTACAGTTCTCAGGGCTGTTTCGAAGACTCAGAGCTCAGAGGAAAGTGCATGGCACCATGCCTGAGTCTTAGGGAACACCACGGAAGTAGAAATTCTTTCTGTTTAAGATCGTTGTTGAGGACTGTCTGAGAAGGGGCTGGCAGCAGAACCAGATGACTGCAAAGCCTTTATTGACCTTGAGTGTTCAGCATAGTGAGAATCCCTGTTATCTGGTATCTGTAGCCTCTTGATCCCCCTCTAGGAATCTGAAGGTATGATGGGGTGTGGGTGGCCCAGACACCTGCTTCTGAGCACTACCCTGGGGTCTTTCCATCATATCAGCTCCAGTGGCTTTGTTTCACCTGGAGAACTGCAGATTGAGTGTTTTTTTCTCCAGGAATAGGTGCTGCAGTGAATGTGAAACACATCTGACATCCACACACAACGCCCAGCTCAAAGTGATCTGGTATCTCACTGACAGAGAAGACAGGCAGATATCATTGGCAGCTGCTCATCAGAAGAGAAACTGTCCAGCTATATAAAGATTAGCTATCAACATGGATTAACACACTGTAACACAGTAGCAGATTGCGGAGCCTCAGAACCATGTGTGTGCATACATGCGTGTATGTGTGTATGCGCGCACGTGCGTGTGGGCATACATATGTGTGTACTTGCTGAGGTCAACCTTGGGCATTATCCCTTAGATGCTGTCCACCCACCCCACTTTAAAGAGTTTTCTATTGGCCTCAATTCACTAAGCTTACTGGGCAATGAGCTCGGCGGCCCACCAATCTCAGCCTACCCCATGCTGGGATTACATGGGTCTTAGGGATTGAGACCAGGTTCTCTGCTTGTGTGCCAAGTACTCTACTGTCTGACCTCTCTCTGAAAACCCCTTGACCTTTCTCTTAATAGTGGAGCAGGTTTCAGCAACATCTCATCTCCCTCATTTCTGAAAGTTCGCATGCACCATTCCTGGTGAGGAGGAGGAGGAGGAGGAAGAGGAGGAGGAGGAGGAGGAGGAGGAGGAAGAGGAGGAGGAGGAGGAGGCTGGGATTGAACCAGCTCTGCAGATAGAGCCCAAAGTATTCCTCCCCTTCCCATAAGTCACCCACAAACCCTAAGGAGCTGTTTCCATCAGCAGCCCACCATCTCCAGCTGCCTGTCTCTAACAGTTACAACATCATGAACGGACAGACGGACAGTTAGTACCATTCCTGTCTCCGGGCTGCTAGGACTGGTCCATGCATTTTGGGTCCCTACCACTGGTGCCTATACTTGTAAGATTCGTAAAGGAGGATTAGCTTTGTGCCAACACATTAACATCTCTCTAGTGCTAAGACTTTGGTCACATCTTATGGAAGATGGTCTATTTGTAGTCCTCAAGGCAGCGTACCGGGAAGGCCACAGTGAGGAACCAGCATCTCTGTATCCACTAGCTGAGAAATGTAAGTGCCTGCATTTTTAGGTTACAACTGAGGACACACAGCTTTGCACAACAACCACAAAGATGACTGGAGCCCAGAGATGAGTAAGACACCCAAGCTGGGACATCAGAGGTATAAAGCGCATGTAGTTTGTAGATTTTTGAGCTATTGCATATGTGTGGGGGGGCTATGACATTCCTTTTTGATCATCTATTCCCAACCACAGGTTTTTTCAGATTCTGGGTAAAATTGAGGCACAGCCCTGGATGCTTAGCCATCCATTCCTAGGATGCAGTAGTAAGAAGATTCTTCTCATTCCATCCAATGAGCAGCCTTCCTGGAGGTCCAGGGATGGATCCCAGGCCTGATCACAGGATGAGCCAGCCAGGGGCTTGCTTCCATGTAAGTGGACCTAGAGCACTTCTATGCACTGTGGAAAATACCCTCTACTTCCTCCACCTAAGTGGAAGTCCTTGCCTTGTATGAGTTTGTTTATATGAAGGTACCTGTGTACTGGTGTGGAAAACAGAGGTCAATGTTTGATCATTCTCCGGGCATCATTTCCTCCCCCCTTTTTTTTTGAGACAGGGTCTTTCATTGGTCAGAACTCTCTAGGCTGGCTAGCCTTACAAGCTCCAGGGAGCTGCCTGCTTGTCTCCCCAACATTGAAGTTATAAGGGAGCACTATCATCACCTGCCTAGATGTTTTATGTGGGTTCTGGGGCCTGAACTCAGGCCCTCAGGCACATTACTGAGCCATCTTCCAGGTCTCAGGAGACATTTCTGTGAGACTTGTGGAGCGAGCGTGCTGCAAATTCTGAGTAGGTGGCCTCTTTCTTAACCATAACAGGGAACATGAGCTAGGCACTCTTGGGCTGACCTGATTTGGGAACTCATTAAAACAATTGAAGAACAAGAAACTGGCAGATTTTCTTTCAAGGACAGTGCCTCTGCTTGGGCTAACAGAAGAGACTAAATGAATCCATTTCTGAATATAATATTCAGTAGGAAATGAGTGCCTCCCATGAAAACCACCAAGCAAACCCTGAGGGAATGTGCTTTGCCGAACAATGGCTGCCCAGCTTTGGGTTTGCAGGTCAAGGTGAGACTCTACAGTCAGAATATGACTCTGACAATAGCTCATAATTAGGTCAGTCAGTTCCACACTCCCAGACTCAGTTTCCTTGCCAGTAAAATGGAAATTAATAGCATCACACACCCACGGGCTCTTGTGGGTGTTCATAATTTTTTTTATAAATTCCTTTGGGTCGAGTGTGGTTGTACATACTTGGAAGGCAGAGGCAGGCAGGTGAATCTCTGAATCCGAGACCAGCATGGGTTACAAAGGAGAAAAACAAAGTCGTATTTCATATATTGTTGGGTTTTGGTGTGTGTGTTTGTATTGTATGTGTGCGTGTGTGTGAGATAAGGTGGTGGTACATGTATGCTGTGGTGTGCATGTGGAGGTCAGAGGACATCATTTGGAACTTGGTTCTCTTTTCTTGCCATATGATTTAGGCAGGCTCTCTGTTTTGTGTAGCAAGCACATTTACTTGCCAGGCTTTAATACAGACTCATCTGGTAGGGATTCTGTTTCTGTCTGTCTCTCTGTAGGTGTGTGTATGTATGTGCACATGCCCGCTCAAAGTTAACCTTAGGTGTTTTTCCTAAAGTACTATCCACCATGGTTTTTATTTTTTGAGACAAGGTCTCTCCTGGTGAGAAACACCCTAGGCTGTGCTAATCAGGGATCTGCTTGCCTCTGCTTCCTCAGTGCCAGGATTATAAAGTGTGCACCACTATGCATGCCTGGCTTTTCACCTGGGTTTCCAATGTCAAAACTCAGGGCTGCATCCTTTCATAGCAAGCACTTCACTATCTCTGCAGATCTGTTTTCTTATGAAAAACATTAAAACAAATTAACAATCCCTATAGTCTTGTCAAGAAGAGGCCAGAATACCCTGTGGCCACTGTGCTGCCAAGGCAGGCACTGGGCAGATAGCCAGTGAGAGGACTGGAGAGAAACAAAAGTATCTAGGATATTCTAGACCACATGATCACTCATGAACATGTCTACGATTATAGAGTGTCTCAGCATCTGTGCCAGGTGTCCCATCAAGTACCAGCCATTTCCCATTTTGAGGTATTATTGTCTAGCAAACTGAAAGTCAGAATCTAGCATGGTTGTTAGATCCCCAGGCTCACAGCATCAAAGTGACAATGTCCAAATTTACCCTTCCTATTCTGTGCTAGGGTACTTGTCTTCAGTTTGAATCAGGCTATGAGATTTTTGACTTTTATCTGACCCATTCATGAGAACAAGCTACTGTTGCACGGCTTTTCCTCTGTATTGAAGCATTCCTGCAAGGCCAGTAAAGAAAACATGCAAGACTTAGAAAGTAAACTTACAAGTCTTAGGAAGTGCCTAAAACAGAGAAGACTTACAAGACAAGTGTTCTTGTTATATGAGGTATAACAATTGCTGGGAAGAGTGGATTCCATTGTGAAAGTGCCTGCGGGTTGTGCACAGAGCTCTAGAGATGCAGATTTGTGAGTTGTCACCCATGCTTAGATGGCCTTTTTGGTGATATGGATGCGTGGCTCACCTGGGGTTCTCATCATTGCTTCCTATGGTGTTCTGCTTCTCAGCAGAGCTCTGAGAGGGGGTTTCTGCTTGGCTTTGTAGAACTCCAGCCACCTGGGCAGATGGACCGCTTCCAAAGCTTGCCTGTCCGCTCTTGACTATAATACATATCTAATGTTCCCCAAGGGTAGTTGGGGTAATCGAAGACCTTCCAAGGGCTTTCAGGGTCTCAAATGTAGAACTTCAAGGTGTATGATACAGAACCTGAGCAATCCAGTGTGGTGGAATGTTCTGTTGTATGTAATTTTGCTATATGGAAATTGAAACCTTCCTTTTTAATTAGACAGAAAAGAGTAAATGTGGTGGAATGTTCTTTGCACGTTGTAAATAAAGTACTGTTTTGGCCTATGCACAGCACCGTAGAAGTGGGTGGAGGATCAGAGCACAGGCAGGTAGAGAAGGGTGGAGTTAGGCAGTCTCGATCCGTCCCCGAAGAAGAAGCATGTAGGAATCCAGGTGAGCCATGGGCTGTGGGCCACGTGGTGGATAGATTAATGGAAATGAGTTGATTTAAGATGAAAGAGCTAGCTAGTAATGTGCTTAAGACATGGGCCAAACAGTGTAAAGGATATAAGTGTGTGATTCATTTCTTTGGGGGACAAAAGCTGCCGCACGCCCAGGTTACAAACTCTGGCGCCAAACGGGCCGGGAAACTTTCTACAACAATCTAGACCTTTTGCATGTCCAGGAATTGGCAAAGGATAGGTACAATTAATTCTAGAAGGTTCTAATAATGCCATTTGTTATTGCCAGGACTACACTATCAATGGGGGACACAAATAAAAGCCTATTTCCTTTCAGATCCTAGAGACCTACCTGCTCACCATCACACTGGGGACCTCAGGAGCATAGAACAAAATCACTAGGTGAGCAGGACTACCCTTCCCAGTGACAACCATGTCCTTAAACACCTCCCTGTTCCATATGCTAAAACTTATCTGTCTCATACCCTGATCTTCCATGGACTTTAATTCTGCTTGGCAGTTCAGACATACTGAACCACAGCCAAAGAATTTAGTAGGGGATAGATCTGAATCACACACACCACATCTATGCCTAGGTACAACACTGCTATCTGTAACATCCTGGAGGAGTAAAACTTCAGATCACTCAGTCATTGATGTCCATCATGCCTATGCCACCAGTATGCCAGGCCAGGCCCTTAAGAAAACTCACTCTGGAGCAGACTGGATGTAGTCCATTCTACAGTGGAATGGACAACTAGAAGGCACATACCTTTTGATGTCCTAAACTGCACTGGCCACCATAAAGGATTCTCCTGCGTGGTTTGTGGAAAGGGTCTATTTTTAGTCTGAGAACCAGGTACCAATTCTGAGCAGCTGCTTTAAACCACAGCCTTTTAATTACAAGCCCTTAGTTTTTTGTTTCTACTCAGCTGCCTTGGGTTTTCTCGGAGCATGCTGAGGGGCTACATGTGAGGGATGCGAAGGTCTGATCTGGTCTTACCCAATTCCCGAGTGAAATTGACATTTTGAACGCTGAGGCTGGACCAAGGGTGGGCGAGCCTTTGATGGTGGGTTTTGTGCCACTCAGAGGCCCTGAGAAGAAAGCAGGAGCATCAGACCATCTCCTGTTGGTCTCGCTTTCTGTTGACAGGGGTCTGTCTCTGAATGTCATCCCCACAGGCACCATATCTGCCAACCCAACTTCACCACCTTTGGGAATGGACAGAGGAGGGCAATGTCAAAATATGCAAATCTCTTCTGTTGTCGGATTAGACTTTGGTCATTCAGGCGATGGCTATCAAGACGCCAGATGTCAAGACAGTGAGGAGGCAAAGGAGCGGGGAAGACGTTCTGTAGGACATGCAACCTACTCTTTGTCCTTTTGACATGCCTTTTTCTCATGTAGCTCAGGCTGGCCTTGAACTTGTCATGTAGTAAGGGTAACTCCTGATTCACATATCACTTATATGGTGCCGACAGTTGAATTCAGGGCTCTGTGACCAACTGAGTCACATTCCTGACTCCACTTTAATAACTCAACTACATAGTTTGGTGGCATTAAGCTGTTTGCCACCCCCTACCCCTGTCTTCAGAAACCCCTCATTTCTCCATCTGGAACTCTATCCATTAAACAATCCCCCAGCCCTGAGACTCTTACCTACCAAGTAACTCCTCAGCCTGTTCCTCAGGGCTATGACCCTCATGTCACAGCTCTGTGGAGTGGAAGTGGATAATTCCCTGTGGCAGCTGGCATACCTCTGTTAGCCTATGTCCTCAAGGTTCAACCACATAGCCTGTGTCATAATTCCATTCTTTATTTAAGGCTAACAAGTTCATTTTACATTTTCCTCTGAGGCCAAGAAATGCCCTAGGATAGACACTCACTCTGAGTTCAAACGAGAAATCAGGACACAGTCTATTTCCAGGGAGGGTTGGCTCTCTCCAGTCACAGTAACAAGGGCCCTCAGGACGGGGCTGCCCTTCACACTACAGTCTAATTTAGACACTCTTCAGGCTAACCCAAGCCTCACTGCCTCCTAGAAGCCCATCTTAATAAATAAGGCAGATACGGGGCATCCTAAGTAGGCTTTATTCTTGCTGTTAAAATAATGCTAAACAGGGCGTGATTTGTCAGGTGAATATCAGGGAAAAGAAGACTAAATTCTCCCTTTACATAGGTCACAGATGAATAAGACTTAAGCACTAGTGGGTGGTATGTGCAGAATCTGCGAGCAGACTCAGGAATCCCAGAGTGCAGAGGGCAGATCTTGTTACATGTCTAGTGTGGACATGGATATGGATAAGGAACTAGTCAGTAATCCCTGACCTGACTGCTGGAACTGTCTTTGTAGGACAGACCGGAGACAGGCCCATCATGCACCTAAAAGCTGTTCTTCCCCAATAGAGCCTGGAAAGCCTAAAACATAAAGGCTGGTCAACAACCCTGCTCCTAAAATACCACCATTGCTGGTCCATTCTGCTCAGGAGAGCACCCACACACACACCCACACATGCTTTCTGTCATTCAAATCCCAAATAGAGCAGGTGAGGCTGGGTCACATCCTAGGTCAGGGATAAGCACACTCAACTGTAACCAGGTCAGCTTAACATGAGTGGTTTCACTCTGTATCACACCCAGAAGGTCCTCCATGATGTTCTTATATGGGCATGTGTTTGTGGCCATGCACATGTGGATTACAACCCAGTATTGTTCATGCGTCCATGAATGCAAGTTTGTGAGTGGGTACTCATGTGTGCCTGTCTACATGCCAATGTCTGCATGTATACGTGTTTGAATGCACAAGAATGTATTTATAAGTGTTACTAGTGCCTGTGTGCATGTCTGTGCATGTGTACAGTATATTTATGTATTTGTGTGCAAACACTGTATGAGTGTACAAAAGTCCTATACATTAGTGAGACACGGGACATTGGGTTCCCTCTAGAGTGGAGAGTTGGTTATTTTTCTCAGTTAATAGAAAACAAAATAATCTTTTCTCCAAGTTCTCAACTTGTGGGCTTCAACTCCTATGAGATCAAATGTACCTTTCACAGGGGTCACCCAAGAAAACACAGATTTACATTATGACTCAAAAAGGTAGTGAAATTACAGTTATGAAGTAGCAACAAAATAATTTTATGTTTGGAATTTGCCACAACATGACAAACTGTATTAAAGGATTGCAGCATTAGAAGAACCACTGGTTTACGGCTTTTTGGTCTCTGAGACAAGAAAGAATGTTTCCTTTGAAGACAGGGGCTAAGGTATCTTAGATTTCTCCATTCTTGACTAATTCATAGTGAAAAACAGAGTATACTACATTACAACTAATTCCTGAACCCATGTCATGTGCCCTGGTTTTCAGTCCTAGGAGTTGAACCCAGGGCCTCACATACACAAGATCCCCGGCCACTCTGACATCTGAAAAGTGTTCATCTATTTTAATTTCAAATGTTGGTTACAAATCATTTATCCAGTGTCACGGTTTGAAAGCAGGTATGCTAACCCTACCCTTGCTCCATACACAGGGGTCTTTTCCTCCATGCATCTAACAGCCAGCTGCAACTGTCCCCTTCTAAGAGTAGGGCGCATGCTCGACTGATGTGGTTAGTTTGGGGTTCTGTCATAGAGGACTTTTCCATTTTGACTAAGCCCTTAGGCACCAAAGCCGTAACTTCTAGTCTGAAACAACAGCAAAACTAACACAAATTCCTTCTTTTTCGCAATTCCACAAAGAGTCATTCTGACTACACATCTCAGCAACCTCAGCAAATGATTTTTTCATGCCCTTATTAAGTTGAGAAAGTCCAACTTCTCGCAAAGAAGTCCTTTCCAGCCTCCTGCTCTACCTGAATTCCCAGCACCCTCTGCACTTTGGGGCTGACCTTAAAATGAGTTATCGCACTCAAGCAGCATGATGTTATGGCAGCACTTTGATAACCGAGATGGTGAGCGCTGTATACACCACGGACACCCAGCACAAAAGGATGAGTCTATCTCAGGAAAGACCGGGATAGTGGTCCAAGATTTCATCACAGGTCTCAGAACAGCCCAGAATTTAAGACTTATGACATACTGCTGCAATTTTCTACTTAATATTTTAGGAACACGCCTGAGTGTGGCTAACTCAAACTACCCAAAGTGAAACGGGATAAGGGGAAGATGGGGTGGGGAGGGAACAGCTGGGTTTTCTGTCACCTGCTTTCCTAGGTTCTCCAGAGACAGGTTTCTAGCCATCCTGGCACATTAATTTTCAAGAATAAAGTAAGACACGATCTGAAACACCCTGGAGAATTTCATGGGGACAAAGGCCAGGAGGGATATTCAGTGGGCTGTCAGGGGTGGAGACACTTGATAAAGCAGCAGTACAAGTGGACAAAGAGACACACACACATGCGGGGGTGCAGGGACACAGGATACAGGACTGGCTTGCCATGGTCTTTCAAGGGTGGAAGCAGATCTGGACAGAGCCCCAGCAGAAATTCTACTCTCCTCAAAGGCTTCTCTTCCTTTCATCAATATCTCTCTCCAAGTCCTCCATTTTCACATTTGGCACTGATGCAATGAAGAATATTCTTTTTTTTTTTTTCCTGGAACATTTGGAAATACATCTGGTCTTATCAATTCTGTTATTACGGCCAACTCCCTGAAGACACGGCTCATCTTGTGGAGGGTGATCGGGGCTGACAATCATCAGAAACCAAAGGGCAGCAGCTGCATGCTTGGAGCTGAGCACATTGGACAGCTGTGTCCAAAGATGGCAAGACATTGAAAGAAGGCCCAGCCTCATGGTAGTGTAAACTGCATAATTCCTGGTGTCTTTCCTGCCATCAGACCCTGTTCCCAGGTGGCTGGCTATTCAATGACCCCTCCCTTCTTGACCATGTCACCTAAACAAACTGACTGATTTACCAGCTTGTCTGTTCATTATCTGTCTAGGATTATTATCTGACAAAGGTCCAGGGTATTATTCTCTTTCCTGCCTAACGCAGAGATGGTGCTCAATAAATGCTGAGCACGGACCAGTGAGCAACAGCGTCTGTAGACCAAGTACCCAGCATGCACTGAGCCCATTACATAATTATTAATCCCTAGTCCTCCCACAAATTCTGCAAGGTGGTTATGTCCATTTTAGAGATGAGACACCAGAGGCTAAGAAGGGTGAGTTACCATTGGATCTGGAGATGGAGACGGGATTCAGTGACTCCAAACCATCCTGACCATGAAGCTTCCACTCAAAACAGAGACTCTTCCAAACTTGACATGGTCTGCCCCTCTGTTGTGCCCAAAGAAGGCCAGAGGGGAGTCAGTCAGTCGACAGCTGGTGTGCCAGCCTCTTCAAAGGAAAGATTCAGGCTGAGCTATTTTTCATAGGATGCTTCCAAAAGCTTGTTCTTTCTTACGGTCCTGAGGCATGTGGAACATAACAGAGAGATATGCCTCAACATACCCTCAGAAGCAGGAGCTCCCTGTGAGAGACAGGCCTGGGGTCACAGAGGCCCAATGGTGTAGGATGTGACACCTTCCAGTTTCCTCCTGTCTTGGGGGGATAAATCAACCTGCATTTCAGGCCTTTTCAGGCTGAGGTTCTGAGACCCCAACAGGGTGACTTTGTCTGAGGATAGTGACTGTTTTGAATTATAAATTAATCAAAACAGCGGATTCATGTGGAGTGTCTGGAAGGAGACCAAGAGATGTGGGTCACAGGCTTCATCCTCAGAGGCTTATGACTCAATCCTCCAGCAGGGAGAGAGAGAGAGAGAGAGAGAGAGAGAGAGAGAGAGAGAGAGAGAGAGAGAGAGAGAGAGAGAGAGAGAGAAATCGATCACCAGAATGTGTGCTGGACCTGAGCGCCTGAGGTATGGGCAGGATGGCCCTCAAGGGAAGCTGTCCCCACCTCAGCTTGCCTCCTGCTCTTACAGTTCCTTTCCTGGCCTCAGAGCTATTAGGCCCACACCAAGTCAGCCCCAGCTGTCTTTTGGCTTCATCCCCCCACCTCAGATCCATACACATTCAAGTTCCTGCTTGGAGCCAGGCATCAGGCCAGAGTCCCATTGAGCAAACACGATGTGCCAGGAATTGGCCCCCAAGGGACCTCTGTAAATACACAGGCAGCTAATGGCTACAGAGGGGCACTGCCCTGAACACTTTTCACATTCAGTCCATGGATTCTCAAAGCCCGGCCTTGCTGAGAAGGGAAATGAACTATAAGCAGAGACCTGAAAGGCTGAGGGAAGTCAGGGTGTTCAGGAGTTGTGTGTAGAGCACACAGAGAGCCTGGAATAAAGGCGATGCCAGGACTCACTCTGAGCGGGGTGGGACCGCCAGAAGGCATGAGTTAGGGAGGGTTATGATCCAACTTGTGTTAACAGTTCTGGCGTCAGTGAGGGGTTTAGGTAGAAAAAGGACGAATTCGGTGGAATCCAGTCCAGACTGCATGTCAGAGAGACTGCAGGGAAGGTGGGGAAAGCCATGTTCAAGGCCAGGCTACAGCCTCCGTGTACAGCTGAGCACGGCCTGGCAAGGTAGGTTCAAAGAGGCTCTCGGGGTCTTTCCTGGGACACCTGGAGAGACTGCTGTGTTTGGGAAGTGGGAACTGAATTGGGGTTCTCAGGTCATGTGTGCTGGTCAGGAAGGAGATGAGGGGGTGGGAGCCAAGGCCAGATGTTGTTAGGCCACATGCATACTGCGGACAGCAGTTAGGATTCCCTTGTCGAGTGCATGCAGTGGGACTGTGTGTTCTGCACCCATGGAATCAACCATCGCTGGATCAAAACTACATCTGTCCTGGACAAGATGGGACATTTTTTCTTAGTCATTAATCCCATAGCCATTCATGGAGGATTTTACATCAACTCAGTGTTAGAGATTTTAGAAACTCATGTATACGGAAAGATGTGTTCTCTGCAAGTACAATTAAATTTCATCCTGGGGATATGTGCTTCTGTGGATTGTAATCTCTGAGGGGGTCTCAGAAGCCCCTCCCACATATCAAAGGAACAATTGTATTCTCAGTTTGGCTATCTTTCTTTGAAATTCAGATGACACAGAATGAAACGGGGAGACAAAGTTTTGGCCCTGGAGAGTATGCAAGGACAAAGGCCCAGGGAGGGCAGGGCAGGAGAGGCCCTGCTGTCCACCTTATCCACCTTAAGGGGTGGAGGGAGCCAGGAGGTCAGCGGGAACAATCATCCTGCTGTCCCTCCAGCTACTTCAGAGCCAAGCCATTCCTGGAAGGCAGTACCCTGAAACTGTAGGTGCAGGCCTGGGACTTAGGATGAGGGAGGAGCAGGTTCCCATCAGATCTGAATTGTGTCCAACTGCCTGGGATCTATTATCGATTCTTGTGACCTATTGTATGCCCTTGAAGAACACTGAAATTGTACTGCCAGAGCTAGCCTAGCTAAGACGGATAGCAGGAGATGAGTTAATGCTTCTAGCATGCTTTAAGACATTGTGCAGGGCAGAGAGGAACCGGGCAACGGGCCCAAGGAACAGGCGAGAGACATCTGCCCCAGTGCCTGGGAGCCCCTCAATCACTAGGGCAAAGAGCTGTCTGCTCCCTGGAGTTTCCCAAGGGGAGGAAGGATCCTCTGATCCAGGCCTCTAGCAACCAAACATCTGTATTTTCATATTAAAGATGGAAAACCTCCCTATATTCCAGTTTCTGCATCTACAGATTAGGACCACTGTGTGCTCTTCCAGCATTGTTTATAAGATTAAGTAAAACAGCACAGAGCACAGCTTTACTTAGTAAGCTTCTAGAATGTGCTGGCTTCAAGTGAAGCGTGTGATAAGAAACTGCAATAGTGAATTCAACAATATCATCAGGGGCTACCCATCTAGATAGTGCCTCCTCCGCAAGTGTTGGAAAATGGGCGTCTGCATTTTCTGGGACCAAAGGTCAAATGAATACAAGATGGGTTTCCAGAGTCAGCCATGGGGCTTTAATAACAGCAGAGGCAAGAAGATCCGAGTCCAAGGCCAGTATGGTCTACACAGTGAGTTCCAGGCCATTCAGGTCTACACAGTGAGACCATGTTTTTTTGTTTGATTACTTTTCTTTTGTTTTGTTTTTAAAACTGGGCTTCTAGAATCCAAAGTGACTTGGATGGCCATATGACACATGGTCCTGTGAGATATGCCATCTAGCACCACTGGGTCTATCAACTTCTGAGTACCGCTCTGACTTCAAATAAAGCTGAACTGAGCTTGGGAAATACTGAGAACCTGTAACTGGGGGGAGGGTGAATATGCCATGGTCACCATGTCTTCTGTGACACCTGGTGTTGGGGTATGTTGCTACACAGCTTTGCCCAATCCCACTAGAATGAAACATACTGATGATGTAAGTCCTGCATCCCAACATTGGACCTGCAGGGGCCTCACTGGCTGCTCAGTGATACCTATTCCTGAACATTGTGGTGTTAGCCTCTCCTGGACTCATGTGTGAGGGGGAACTGTATACTCCCTACAGGGCTTGCCATTGTTCCAGCTTCCTGGGCTTTGGGGGAATGGGAATCTCTACCTCATGCCAGTGTTTCTACTGGGTATGCAAACAAACAAACAAACAAAAAACAGGTCTTCAATGCTAATGGAACAAGATGTGTTACTACAGGAATAGTTTTTTTGGGTATATCCAAGGACTGACCCTATCCCTTTTGTAGAGAGAACTGTGTTAGAGAAAACAATGGCTGTCTAAGCAGGAAGACCTGGGTTTAGATTCAGCTTTATCATTTCTTAGCAGCTTATAAACCATGGGATTTCTGAGCCTCAGTTTCTCCACTATGTTAAATGGAATGGTCAGTAGAAGGAATAAGCTCCTGGCCAGGCAGACATCATGTGCTTACTGTTCATCCAGATCCTGTGACTTCCTTTTCAAACCTCATAGCTCCTGCCATTTAATCCCTTTACTGTGTCATTTGCTATAAAAGCTGCTGAAAAACATGAACAGCCTCCCTCCTTAAGGCATTGGGTAAGGGTTGGGGGCAATCAGTGATGCAATAATAACACCTTGGGAGGTGCCAGGCATTGAGCTGTATGCTCCACACATCTTATTCTCATGCACCCTCTGCATTGCCACATGAGCTAATAACTAGTGTACACAGGATATTCCTGTTCATTCAAAATCTTGGCACAGAAATGTTTTCCTTTCAGATTTGGAAAAGCTGCATGTATAAAACGATAAATCTTGGAGATGGGACCCGAGTCTAAACACAAAGTTCGTTTGTTTGACACATATCTGAAATGTGTGGGCTGAAGGGAATTTTAGACACCATCTTTTAACAACTTAATTTTAATGTGGGATTTTTCATGCACACATTTGGCGCTTTGGAGTGCTCAACTTGAATCCTCCCCATTTAACAGATGAGAATATTGAGGTAAGTAGACACCTGAGAGCAGATGTAGGCATTTAAGGCAGGAATTGCCTTTGGACCACCATTATACCCAGCAAACACAGTCATTTTCACAATAATTAAGCAAATACTTTACAAATAAGTTTCTTGTAAACAAAAGCAAGAGGTGGGTGTCTGTGTTCTTGGGGTTTAGGGGTGGGATGCTATAATTTTCTGTTATTATTCAGTTATTTCTTACTCAATATATTATATTTTATTATTATTATTATTATTATTATTATTATTATTATTATATGCATGTGTAGAGGGCCGAGGACTTGGACAAAGATCCCCCTCAGGCTCTGTCGACCTTGTTTTTTTGAGACAGAGGCTCTCACTTGTGGAGACTTTGTCTGATGAAGCTCTCTGGCCTTCAAGCTCTAGAGATCTGCCTCTGAGTGTGTGGGAGGGATTATAAACAAATACCTCCACCTCCTCTGACTCTCATGTAGGTTCTAGGGATCGAACTTGTAACCTCCATTTGTGCAGTAAGCGCTTTATTGGCTGAATCATCTCCTCAACCCTCTACCATTAATTTTAAACAAATGTTTCCTGTTGCATAGCCTCTTTAGTCGGAAGAAAAAACACTGACTTTTAATCTATTTTAAAAAATAGTAGATGGGGGGGGCTGGAGAGATGGCTCAGTAGTTAAGAACACTGACTGTTCTTCCGGGGGTCCTGAGTTCGATTCCCAGCATCCACATGGCAGCTAACAACTGTCTGTAATTCCAAGATCTAACACCCTTACCTGCAGGCAAAACACAAATTCACATAAAAAAGTTAATTAAAAAAAATAGTAGATGGATAGTAGATAACTAAACCAAACATTTTACACCCAGATCTGTTTAATCTGGCATTCCTAGAGCTGAGACACAGATTACAGGCAGCAGAGGGAAAATGTTCTGTGGGGGCAGCTGCAAGCGAGAAGGAAGGCAGGGGAGGGTGGCTATTCCCAGATGGGCGAGCCCACAGGGGCCTGGGAAGCACTGTGCAGAAGGTAAAGCTCCAGAGGCCTCCTGCGGCCATCTCAGCTCATGGCGCAGGAAGCACCACCGAGTGAGCCTTCTTCCACGAATAAAGTCATTGCTCCTGTGAGGGGAAGGCTGAGGGGCTTGGCTCCACCCACTGAGTTCCAGATAGGAGCAAATGGGTGTGTCTCAGAAGGAAACTGAGGCCCAAAGGAACAAAAACAATTTATGAAAGTCCCAAGCTGGGAGCCATGTGTTCATGATCATCCATTACCCAAATTTCCTCAGCTGTCGCATGTTCCCGGGGATTCTATGGCTGAGACCAGCAGTATTTATTACACACACACACACACACACACACACACACACACACACACACACTGGAAATTGTTGTAACAGCCACAGTAAAAACTAAAGGGAGAAAGGCATTCATATGAACCACTTATTTAACTCAATGTGTCCAAACTATTAATTATCCTTTATCATGCTTTAAAAAATTTAACCAACATTGATGAAGGACCTATTTTACCTCTTTGGGAGTGGAATTTTGAGATCAGTATATCTTTTATGCCAAGGTATAGCTCAGCCTACACTGGCTACATTTTAGAGTCCCATGTGACTGAGAGGCCATTTTGGGTACCACCGATCCAGATCACCAGTTCTTCACCTTATGATGTATGAAAACCACATGAACAGGCTGTTCAAAATACAGATTTGCAGGCCTTGACTGGAGTCTACTCACTAGCTCTAGGTAAGGCTGGGAGTCTGCTCTCTACTCAGCATTGCCTGAGGTTCCCAGGCAGCCATTCGGATCTAGCAAGCTCAGAAAAAACACATCCTACTTACTCATTGTGTTTAGGAGAGATTAGTGGGGGGCAGCTAGGGTGCACCCCCAATTCACACTCAGCAGGAAAATCTGCTTTTTGTTAGTGAAGTCTGAGTTAAAGACAGTATATTTGATTGTGTTTAGTTAAATTACTTTCAGGTATAAAGGGTAAACAGGGATGTCTTCCTGAACAGACAGGTCTTCCTTTAGAGAACAGATAAAACTTCCTGATAAAAAGCAAGCAATATTCATCTACACACACAGTGTTCAACTCTCAAAAGTCCAGTTTATTTTCTTAAAATGAAACTAACTTTCAATCATGTCTGCAATACTAATTAACACTCATCAAACTTGGTAGGTAATCTGTCTTTGCTGCACGGGCTAAGTGCAGGGAACATTCTCAGAAGAGTTTTAATTAAACACGCTCTGAAAGCCAGACACAGCCCCGTATAGCTTCTAAGTCACAGAGGTGAGAATCCAGGAAGGGTGTGCTCCACAGGTGAGAAAGGTAAGGGGCTTATGAGGCCAGAGTCTCCCAGAGCCCTGAGGCTCACAGCCATTCCACCCTCAGACAGCACCCAGCAAGTCTCACTGGCTATCTGGGCATCCCCTTAGCCTGATCAAGTAGTCACACGAAATTAACCAGCATGACCTGTCCCTTATGTGAGGAGGTACAGGGAGACGGTAGTTCCTACCCACCATCGTGCCTGTCCTGAGATACACACTGGTGTGGAGACCTCCAACGGGACTGGAAGTCCAGCACCTGCTTCAGCAGTACTCAAACTAGAGAAGATTAGCACAGCCCCTGTGCAAAGATGACATGAAAGTGGTCCATATTTTCAAAAAAGATGAATGACTTGAAGCAAACATAGAAAAAAACATGTCTTATTTGCTAATTCAGGATGATAGAAGTGTTTACTGGACCATTTCTTGAATCTACAAAAATGTTCAGATATTTTCTATTTGGAGGCAAAACAGAAAGATTAAATGGGGCAGGTGAGAACCTTGCCCAGGCCTACCTACCACTCTACCTCTGCCCAAAAGCGGGGCAATCAGATAATTCTATAACATCCCAGAGGTTCTCCTGGGCTCCAGTGTGGCACAGCATCACTCAGGGATCACTCAATTTCTCTGCAAAGGTAAAATACTCTTTTCTTGTCAGCCCCGAATCCCTGCCAAAGCTGGAGAGGGGTGTCCCACTTATTTAACCTAAGTTTCTGTTTAGATCCACTTCCAAGAATGATATTCATCTGATTGGTTCCTCCAGGACTACCAGGCATACAATTCCACACAAAGTGTGCTGCCAGGTCTCCCTCCACACCAGGCCACAGCAGACATACTCAAGCTGTGACAGGTGAGCTGGGGCTGCTCCTGATAATGAGTTACTTCTCCTGTGTCTGGCAAAGAGATCTCATTTCAGCTTGTTAAGGTCATGTCTAAAGATCATCTGGGATCCTAGTCAGTTTATTTAATGCTTCTGGTGGACAAGATGCTTTCAAGAGGTCAGTCAATGATTGTGGCTTGATCACCCAAGAGAGACAGGAAGACAGACAACACTCAATGTTTAAGAAATGGCTCTGGGGCTGGAGAAATGGCTCAGAGGTTAAGAGCACCGACTGTTCTTCCAGAGGTCCTGAGTTCAATTCCCAGCAACCACATACTGGCTCACAACCATCTATAATGACATCTGGTACCCTCTTCTGGCACACAGGCATAGTGGAGGCTGAATGTTGTATGCATAATAAATAAATCTAAAAAAAGAAAAAGAAAAGGAAAAAAGAAATGGCTCTGAAACTGTAGTTGGTGTCTGGCAAGTGCCCAGTTGGTCCTTGAATCCTAGGCTCTGTCACTATTTCCCTTAGTCCCAGAGAACCAGAAAGGTTGCTGCACTAGCTCTGAGTCTGTGGCACCTAGACAGGAGAAGAGGTGTCTTGAAAATAAGGATCCACCCAATTTTCATAGCAGCCTTTGCAGAGAATGAAAAACAAGACTCAGTATGTAAAATATCCAAACAAAAGGACAACATTCTATTGTCTGATTATAAGTGGATCAGTGGATATAAGTGGTGGGTAAGTGCATATAATATATACAATATTGAAAGTATAAAATTTAATATGAACTTCTACAGATTTCATTCCAAATGCTTATTCTAACTGTAAAGAAGTTCATGGAGTTGGAATTTAGGTTCAGTTAATTTTGACATGTAATTATATTTTACACTTTTTTAAAGAGTAGTTAATACAATTAAAATAAAAAACTCAAACAAAAAACAACAATAAAACCTCAAAAGCTCCACTTAGAAAATTCTTTCTTTTGAAACCATAGTATTTACAGTTGCAAGCCTTGACCGGAAGCCTTAAAGAGCCTTACAGGAAATGACACATCATAACTAAGCTTGTGTGGGCTCAGCCCTAGAACTAAGCTTCCCCCTTTATCACAGCCATCATGAATCACCTACTCAGTCCTTCTGTACCCGACGGAATAGATAACTGTCTACCACAACACAATTGTCCCATAGTCAGGCCGCTGGACCACGGCCAGGGAGATCTGATTTTTAGAAAAGTCATGTTAGTTCCATGAATCATCTTGTGAAAATGCCTGCTCCTATTAGAACTTTGGTAAGTCTGCTTGAGAAATTCCCAAATAACAGAAGAAAAATTTTGGAAATAACTTCTGTCTCATCGAGTGTTCAAGCTGAGGGCACAGGACCAGCAGAAGCAGGGCTTCTAATTTTTTTTTTAATATTTATTTTTATTTTTTATGTGAATTGTGATTTTGCCTGCATATATAACTGTGTAGGGGTGTCAGATCTTAGAATTACGGACAGTTGTTAGCTGCCATGTGGATGCTGGGAATTGAACTCAGGTCCTCCTGACCATCTCTCCAGCCCCAGGGCTTCTAATTTTGACTCAGTTTGCTTCACAGGGAAGTCCAACACAACTCTAGGAGAGAATTCATCATTAGCTCTGCCACTAACGCCCTACCTGATAGCATTTACAAGTGATCAGATTCCTAGGGCCTTCTGTGCATTGTTCCACACCATCCTTACAGAGGGCTTGAGAGCTGTACCTACCATGAATGGGAACACAGCTGAGCTAGGCTGAGGGCTACACCCAGGCCACATAGCTAATGAGTCTTTAAATCCTGGGTCACTAACTCTAATGTTCTGTCTAATAATTAATGTTTTAAAAAGTATAGAAAGGTGTTTGAAATTTATCATCAGGTAATAAATCATGGCTTATTTTTTTTCTCAGTAAAAGGCAGCTAAGTAACACAAGGCAAGCACATGTATTCAAAGTCATAAAGTGTGTCTGAGTTTCTCATACTAAACAACCTCATTTGCTTATACATAAATATCAAGGGACAGAATACCAGGCTTTCAAGCCAAATTGAATGAAAAAGTGTGTAGTCACATCACACCCTGGCCCTTGCAGGAGGCTATATATTAAGATTTTTTTTTAGGTCTTACACCTCATGTTTCTGGAGGAATAAGACAAATGAGGTTTTGCACATTTATTTCAGCATAAATTAATACTAACCATCTGGATGGATAAGATAACCAAATAGCCATAAAATCTTGGCAACCTCCACTGGAAGAAAAATTGCTTGGGAACTGTGAAGGGGGAAAATCTACACAAGGTCTGCTGGAGGACTCACAACATGATCATGAGGCTCATGAGGATCTCCACTTTAGTCATAATACACAGGCATCGAGGCAAGCTTTAAGGGTAGACATAATGGAGGTAGCCAGTCTTTAGGATTCACAGCTCTTTACTGATCAAAAGTGTCTGGTTTGATTGAGGGAGCTCAGTGTTTACCATTTTCATTCAAAGATGGCAGAACTGGGGTCAGAAAGAGTAAGCAAGTGCTGCCATTCAGGACCAATATTCTTTTCACTACCCTATCGAGTACCCACTCCAGAATCTATCTATCTACCCACACATCCACCTACCCACTCATCCACTCACCCATCCATCCACCACCCACCCATACATCCATCCACTCACCCACCCATCCACCCATCTATCTATGACCCACTCACATACCCATTCACCCACCCACCTACTAAACTAACCATCTATCTATTAATCTATCAACCTATCAAACAAATCCACCCACCCATATTTCATACCAATTCTTTTTCTAAATATTTATTTGTTACGTTTACAGTATACAGAAGAGGGTACCAGATCTCATTATAGATGGTTGTGAGCCACCATGTGAGTGCTGGGAATTGAACTCAGGACCTCTGGAAGAACAACCAATGCTCTTAACCTCTGAGCCATCTCTCCAGCCCCCTCTAGCCATCTCATATCAATTCTTATTTGTTCTATAATCCTTATTGAAAAAAAAATGGAAAGGCTAATTCTTAGGTACAGGTGCAGTTTCCCAAGAGTCCCTTCCTCACTGACAATGCTCCAGCCTGGGGCCTGGGTCTGCTAACCTTCTGGTTCAGCCTCTTCACTCTTGCCACGTTTCCTCTGCTGGCTTTCCCTCGCCAAGCAGTATGGGATCACTCACCTCTCTGCTCTTCTCCTCTGCAGGCTCCTTAGGATTCCAGGTGCCTGCAGCTTGGTTCACTTGGTAGAACCGAATCCCATACTATGAAGGCACCCTTTGAACTCACACTAATTTATTCACTTGTATCTTTCTTCAATCACCTAATAACTAGCTACTATGTATCTATTAACTGCACAGCAACAGGCCTAAGTGATTTAACAACAAATACAATTCAAATGTCAAACGAAACTGTAGACTTTAGAAATTTGCCCTTGGGCATGGCCAAGTGAGAATGGCAAAGTCCCAGGAAGTTAGGGGCTCAGGTGGGCAGCCGGCTGGGGAATATCCTATCTTACTACTTCCTGCAAGATGAATGACTGTGTCAGAGTCTGCTATACTGCTCCCTGCCCTTCCAGGAAAACTACGAAGTGGAGCCACAGCTGGATTTCAACCTTAGGAGGTTCAATGTCCTAACAAAACCACAGGGCCACGTCCAGATATGATTCAAAGTGAAACAGAATTCAACCACAGGGTAATCACAAATGCAACCCATTCCCCACGCTTCCCACGCTGACGTCACCGGCTTTCACATTTGGACACTCCCACATGGGGATAGCACAGCCCCAGCCACGCTGAAGCCTGGGCTTTGGCTGTCTGATGCCTGCTCATCCGGAGGCGTCCCCCAGATGCCTTTTCTCTCACAGCTGACATCTATCCTGCTTAGCATCTCCTTTAACCTCCCGATACTGCCTTTCTGCCAGGGGCCAGTCAACTTTTAAAGAGACTGACTTGGGCTTGAACCCAAAATGAAGATATGTACTGTATCCTTGTAAGGTAATTCAGAGATGGACCACAAAGCTTGTTAGGCATTCTCCCAGCAGAGTCAGGAACAGGTTGTAGCAAAGAGTGGTTGCCATGGTTACACAAGTTGGTTAGGCAGCATCAGCCGCAACACTCAAATCCAGACCCCGAACTTAACGCTGCTCCCTGTTGGAGGAGGTCACTGCTGGATGAAACTTATTAATAGATGCTGTGGGGCAGCTCTCACTCTCAAAGGAGGGGGCTTCCCATAATAAACAGGGCCGTGATGGCTAAATCCCTGGACCATAGAGGGAATACCACCCTGTCTTCAGTCTGTCTGTCTCTCAGTGCCAGTGAAACAAAAATAAAGAATATGGAGATGGAACATGCATAAAAACAGATCCAGATACTGAGACCCACACTGGGAGAATCCTGGGTCATCTGTACAGTGGTCCATTTCTCTGTGTGACTTGTCTCCTGGGGCAGAGCTGAAATACAGCCACGGGCCCTGCAGGTGCTCCTCATCAGGGAGGGGCAATGCCCCTCTCTAACATGGGTGGGCTTTATCCCAGTCATTGAAAAACAAAATTAATCATTAACCCTAACCCTGACTCCCCCATGAGCAAGAGACGACTCCTCTTGCCCAGCAGTGGGATCTCTCCTGCTTTCTGGACCTGGAACAAAAGTTCTTCTGAGTGACCTGAGACATCGTTCTGTGCCACGAGGCACTCACGTGCCCTGCACCCACTTGCTGTCCTTTGTTACACTAAGGGACTTTCAGTATACTGTCTTTATCCCTAAGGCAGGCCAGATCCTGAGGAACCCTGTAGGTTTTCAGCTCTTTCTGCACACTCCCTCAAGATGAGCTCTGTACCTGGGCCAGGTGAAGCATCTGGGGTGGAGGCTCTGTGACTCTAATGTGATGTGTGAGTGGATGCTAATGAGGCTCAACAGTCCGCCCTTCTGAGACGGACAGATGTCAACTCTCCTCAGACTGAGGACTTTGGTGACTTCAAGTTTCATTCTTTTCCCCTAATGCCCCATAAGGTGGGGATGTAAAGGAGAGCAGAGCATCTTCTCAGATAACTGATGCCTTTTTGTATTAGTGATACTTGTGATGGTGAGTACTGTCACGACAGGCTCTGCTATCACCTAGGAGACAAGCTTCTAGGCATGTCTGTGAGAGGTGTCATTTGTGTATTTACAGGTGCGCAACCATTTCCATATTCTGATTCTAAAATATACTTATCACAACCCAGAGCCTCCAACCTCCACCAGTTCCTTTCTGTCCTCCAGACCTACCCCAGACCACAGGCAGCCACCAATGTACTTTCCGCTTTTATGTCTGTCCATGGCACATTTATGGAGTCACATGTCTGTGGACTTTACAAGTGGCTTCATTCCCGCAGTGTGTTTTTGAAGCTTGTTCATGTTGTGTTATGTCTAGACTTGATATGACTAATGATCCCTTCCGGGAACATCATCATTCATGTGTCACATACGGCTCAAACCCTGCTCATCCACACTCAGGTCTGTGTCACCAGGGAAATGGCACAGCCTTGCTGTAGTTCTGCACAAGAGCCTGCAAAGATGGAGAAAGGGGTCAGGGCTAAGGGCTCATGACCGGACTGTCTAGCATCAAGTCCTAGGTTCCATCCCCAGCATGGGGGGGGGAGTCAACGATGAAGAAAATAGAATCTGAGAAAGAAGAAACCTTTACATTTACTGCTTTAGTGTCCAGGGGTGACAATCCCTCCCCCATCCTCCAGACTTCTGATGTGGGCATTATTAATCTTGTGGTCATGGGGTTCAGAGATTCTAGACAGCACCATCATCAACCCAGACCCATTGACCTTAACATCTCTGCCTCCCTCCTCCCCTGCAGGAATGTGGGTGAAGCACCCAGTTATGGCCCAGTCACTTAGACATCACCTCCACTAAAGAAAAGGCTAAGCCAGAGCCTAGAGTGATGTAAAGATTCTAAATGAGTCTGCAGTTTGGGTGCGGTGATCAGAGGTGGAGAATGGAGAGATCTTTTCCCAATATGCAGAGATCACAAGAGCTTCACTTTCTCCATGCCTGGAGTACATGCAGGGAACTCAGTGGGCCACAGGCAGAAATAAACCTTCCTCCAAGAGGACACAGGTAGGAAGCAAAGTGCTTATGCCTAGTCCTCAAGAAGTAGCATTTCCAAGGAAGATACCCCACTTCCGGGGCTACCCAGGTCTATGCCCAGAGTACTTCTCACCCATCCCACACATGATGGATGCAGTTAGACCTACCAGAGGCCTGAAGACCGGAGTTTGATTGCTGAGCTCAGGTAGAAGGAGATAGCCCATTCTTATAAGACATCTTCTAGCTTGTGTGTATGTGTGAGTGTGTGTGTGTGGGACAGTGTGTTTATTAATGAGTATGTGAGAAAAAGTATATATGAGAGTATGTGTGTGTGAGTATGTGTGTGTGTGTGTGTGTGTGTGTGTGTGTGTGAGAGAGAGAGAGAGAGAGAGAGAGAGAGAGAGAGAGAGAGAGAGAGCAGTCTCTGTCCCCTTCACTGAACATATTAAAAGCAAGTTTATTCTTCCCAATTCTTTGCTGTCTTGAGGACAGTATGAAGAAATGGTGCATCCTGCTACACGAAATGACCACAGTGATGGGTGAGCAACAGTGACTGATCAGCCCAGCAATACTGCAAGCGTGTGCAGTCTATTCATTCAGCTTCTTCATCTATTAAGCCCAAGTTTCTCCATCTGTAAAATGAACTCACTGCACAAGTGAACACAGGTAAAATAGTTAGAATGAGGAAGGTGGTGCACAGAAGTGTGCCATGTCAACAGTTAACATGTCACTTTTGTGTCAGGAGTCTCCTGGCTCTGGGGCCAATGAGAGAGCCTGCCCATTCCCTTAGAGGTGATAGCCCATAGTAGTGAGCAAGACTAACACATGAGCCTGGCCATTTCGGCTGGTGACATGGAGGAGGCACTTGTGAAGCTGGGGTGGAGCTGCGCCCAGGGCTGTAGAAAGTGGGCACGGGTAAAAAAAGAAAGAGCTGGGTCCCTGCAAAAGACCAACTTGAGGGAACTGGCAGGAGGCACTGTGAGTGAGGTGCAGGAAAGGTTGAAACCAGAACAAACTGCGGGTCTCCCTGTGAACAAAGCATCACCTTGCCCGTGTTACCAAGGTGGAAGAACCCCATGGCCATGCACCATACTGACCTTCTTATGCCAATTCCTCTCCCCCAGGGCCACTCTCAGCCCCACCCCTCACATTCCAGTGGTCTCTCCCATCTCAATCAGACTCCAGGGAAGATTTATTCCTAATTCCTCCTAGAAACATCACATAACTTACAAAAAGCTGATCACACAGGGTGGCCATTGAGGCGATGGGGACCATAAATATCCTGGCCTTTTCAAATGTACACATTGTGACAAAAGAATGCCTTGATCCACGGTGTTCACAAGAACACTCAGCTTGCTGAGCCGATGCGATGCCTGCTGCCCATGGTCTCCTTCACTCCCATCATCCATCCGTTCAATAAGTCTTTTGTTCCCCATGGAGCCCAGTTCTGACTAGTTGGGACCAGGTTTGTTTTTTTCTGCATTCCAGAGGCCATTACTGGGACCCCTTGACTGGTGAGCTGAAACTCCTGTTTCTTCTGACCACGCCAAGTCACTGGACTGTTTGTTGTTACAGAGGCATTAAAACCATCACTGAGCCAGCACGGGCAGAACAGCTCCCGTTTCTTTAAAGAGCCAATTAGGACCATGTACTTTACACACTCGGTAATTTTCTGCTCTTAACAGCCAGGTGACACCGCTACTATGAGAACCATCATTTTCTCTTTTCAGATAGAGAGAGCAGGAGGAAGTGAAGGATCGCGAAAGGAAAAGAAAGAGAGAAAGAAAATGGCAGTTTGGCATTGGCTTACGGGGTTGACAGGGATGGGCACTGATTTGTCTCATGTCAAAGGCTGTGGTGAAGCCGCCATGGAAAGGAACAGATGGTCAAAATCAAGGACAATGAGAAGGACCTGGGTGACAGACAGGATAATGGTTCCCAAAGACAGTCATACCCTAATACCTAGAACCTATGGTTAGCTGAAAACAGAGGGTGGGAACAGATTTGCAGTCATGACTAGCAGGAAGTGGGGAAGGTGATGATGGCCCCTAGGTGTGCCCAGGGCCACCACAGTTCCTCTTCCGGAAGGCTAGCACAGTACATCATGTATACCTGTTGGAGAGGGCCAGCAGCAGAGTCTCACTAGACCCTCCATAAAGAGCCTGGATGTGATACAACCTTGACTTTGGCCCCAGAAGACCCATTTTGGTCTCTGAATCCCCAGAACTGTGTAAGAATTCATCAGTGTGGCAAAACTGTCACAGGAAACCCACATAATGTGGATACAAGGCACTGCTGCTCTGGCTAGTCCTGTCCACTCACTCATTCATTCACTCATTGATTCATTCATTTATTCACTGACAGGCTCACTCATTTACCACTTCCCCGATTCACTTATTGTCTCAATTTCTCACTCACTCATTTATTCATGCATCAACTCACTCATTCATTGATTCACTCATTCACTGATTCACTCATTCACTGATTCGCTCATTCACTCACTCATTCACTGATTCACTCATTCACTGATTCGCTCACTCACTCACTCATTCACTGATTCACTCACTCACTGATTCGCTCACTCACTCACTCATTCACTGATTCACTCATTCACTGATTCGTTCATTCACTCACTCATTCACTGATTCACTCATTCACTGATTCGCTCACTCACTCACTCATTCACTGATTCACTCATTCACTGATTCGCTCACTCACTCACTCATTCACTGATTCACTCACTCACTGATTCGCTCACTCACTCATTCACTGATTCGTTCATTCACTCACTCATTCACTGATTCACTCATTCACTGATTCTCTCACTCACTCATTCATTGATTCACTCATTCACTGATTCGCTCACTCACTCACTCATTCACTGATTCACTCATTCACTGATTCGCTCACTCACTCACTCATTCACTGATTCACTCATTCACTGATT